>CAKAOH010038439.1:50780-96634 GCA_916701665.1 Sebastiscus tertius
CCCCCCCCCCCCCCCCCCCTCCCCTCCTCTTCTTCCCCTCCTTCGGTGCCAGAATGACATGCAATTACGTCTGGGCCTGCCCCGAGTCAGAGGTCACTCAAATTACTCCATCATTTAGCCGCGCCGTCGAGATGAGAGAGAGAAAGAGACCACCCCACCCCCCTCCACATCTTCCCAACCCCCGCCGCCACATCAAATATCATGAAATCATTAGTGTAATAAGCATGGAAATCTGTTTGCAGATTATCAACACCCCCCGCCTCCCCTTCCCCTCCTTTATCTGCCCAGCATCTCTCTCTCTCTCTCTGAGCCGTTTTCACCTCTTTATCCTATACAATCATATTAGAGAGGAAGAAAGACAGACGGAGACAAAGAAATACAAAGAAAGAGAAAGAGATACAGTGAGAGATAAAGAGAAAGTGTTTAATGAGACAATTACAGACGCAGAATAAAGAAAAGAAAGGATAATATATCATTTTGAGCTCTGAGCTCTCCTCAACTTCTTGTATTTTACGCTAAGACAGCTCAAAGTCAAATCGCTGCCATATTCAATGACGCCTGGTTTGTCACATTCTTGGTGTGTGTTGTCCTCCACACTACAGCTGCTGTTGCCTATCTGTCAGTAGGCCAACAAGGCTATTTGCCTCAGTAAACTCTTCAACTCGCCAAGGGACACTGTGGCGACATCAGCCATCCCTGAAGAAAGCCATGTGTACAGCGGCCTGGTGACCTCTCGTTTCTACGCTACCTTTTAGAGTAAATCAAACACGATCTTGTGATGCAGAGCACCTCCGCATGAGTACATTGTTGATGCTGTACAGTATTTTTCAAATAAAATGAAGAGTGCAGGGCAGCTCTCAGAGAAGCAGAGGGTCCAACTTTAGAAGAGAATGCCCCAAAGCTAAACAATTTTTTTAGTACTAATAAAAACAACTGAGGAGTCGCTGGGATTGAGTATATTCCTGTGTGTCATCATGACATTTAAAACAATATGGAGCAACATGAAGAGCATTTTTCATACTTATCTGCACTGAGTGTGAAGCCATGTGATGTATCTCTGAAATACTTTACTCAACAAGTACATTTTACCATCCTGATGGTGATAACATCAAGTTAAGCAAGTTAAGCAAGTTAAATTACTGACTTCGTCTAGTAATATAGGGCTGCAACTAACGATTATTTTCATTGTTGATTAATCTGCTGATTATTTTCTCGATTAATCGATCAGTTGTTTGGTCTGTAAAATGTCAGAAAATGGTGAAAAATGTTCATCAGTGTTTCCCGAAGCTCAAGATGACGTCCTCAAATGTCTTGTTCAGTTCCACAACTCAAAAATATTCAGTTTACTGTCATAGAGGAGTAAAAAAAAACAGAAAATATTCACATTTAAGAAGCTGGAATCAGAGAATTTTGACCTTTTTTTTCTTTAATATATTACTCAAACTGATTAATCGATTATCAAAATAGTTGGCCATTAATTTAATAGTTGACAGCTAAGCAATTAATCGTTGCAGCTCTAATACCGATACTGTCTGAGGAAGGGTTTGAAGGCCATTTAGAGCAATGAAATATTGACAGGCTTAGTGCCAAAATGACCTCATATCATTAGTAGAGGGACAACTAGACAACACAGAAGTTAAATAACTAATTTCTCTGACAGCAGATTTAACAGAGAGCCAGATATAGTAATTCACCTGATTGTGTGAACTGTTAGATTAATTAGGGTTACTGCACAACCTTTAAATGGTGCAGAAACACTTCAAGGCTGTGTTACACAATAACTATGACTTTATTTAATATAAGAAAGATGCATTATGTATACTCAACTGGCGATATATTGACAACATTTTAATATGTCATGCAATTCTGAGGCCTACAGTATTCTTATCCCCAAAAATGAGATCACCAGAGGTTTGATAAATGCCTAAATCAAGTTGGAATAACTACTGGTCATATGCAAACTATTCCACTTCAACAATGTGTCTGGTGTTAATACAATTTAAATCAGATTTTTTCTATAAACAAACTTAAAAAGGCTTTTACAAAAGGCCTACAATGTCCCATAAAGTCATAATGCAAATTCTCCAATGACAACACAGATGTGTCATTTCAGTTTTCTGTGAATCGTGACCTCAACTCAACCTGCAACACTGGACTGACCTGTAAACCAGCCTTTCCTGCTCTCCACCATCATGTTCTATTCAAACTCCCATCCCAGGACCGATCTCCCTCTCTCCCCTGTTCTTCCTCTACTCTTCTTCTATCCTTCCCCGGGCAGTGTGTGTGTGTATGTGTGTGTGAGAGAGTGTGTGTGTGGTAGAACGATGGCTACAGCTGCTGATAGAGCCAGTGATCTTGATGAGGCTGATTCCTCATGTATTGATTGAGCTGCTGGCTTTCTTCTCCTTCGCTCTGAGAAGCTGTGCATCTGGACTGATTAGCTGCTGTAGGCCACCTCTTTCACTATCACTCCGTTTCTCCCAGAGCAAGGAGTCGTCCAACTCAAACTTGTGTATGTGTGTGTGTGTGTGTGTGTGTGTGTGTGTGCACTTGGACGTGTCTGTGCGTGTGTGTGTACAAAGGCAGAAACTAACGCAGAGCACTGGGAGCAATTAACTTCAGTCTTTTTCTCTGCATCGCTACTGATCGCGTTCAGTCAATCTGCTGAAATGCGAAAACAAAACAAACATGAACAATAAAACAAACCTCAGACCACATAAATCTTAATTGCCCACCTAATTACCGCGCCAGTCATTCGCTCATACCGTTAACTTAACAGAAGGAGGAAGCGTTAGTATTCATCAAGAAAAATCAAGCGCAAGAATTATTTGAACAGAAGTTTGATTGTCACATCAGTTCTCAAATATTGTTTTTGTTATGAGTAAACAACGGAACAGTTTCTCTGCTATAACTACTGCAAATTATTCAAATTAATTAAAAGCAATTCCTTGATAGAGGTCCAAGTGAGCTCCTTGAAAGCATAATATGAGCTTGGCGACACCATGATAAGTGTCAATATGGTTGATGCACTAATCTTAAGAGCGGTACATCAACAGAAAAGTCATAAATGCCTGTTTAGAAATCTACAGGGATGCATGTGTGAGGTATAGAGGGAAACAGCTTTTCCAACAGCCCTACAATTCTACCTCAGAGGGAGACGAGCTCCGTTATTTACAGTTCTCTGTCCCGAATCGTAATCAGAGTCTTGCGCTCCCCAGGCAGCTGTACGACTGGGGTGCAATCTCCCCATAAGCATAAACACACCCATAAATTCAGACACTCAGTATTCAGGTATTCAAATTCCCAGAGACATATATACAGTATATACAACAAAAAATGCACTGGTAAACATACCAATGTGTGTTTATGTGTGTAAATGTGTAATGTTTAACTCTGAGCTGATCCCGATAAAGACGAAGAATCAAATGCAAACATGTTATAATCTGTTCCTTTAGGTCCACTTGCTGGCTGCACTAACCCCTGCCGAGAAACATTAACGCAACTATACTCACATGTGCAACACCGATCACTGTGTGAAAGACAATCTAGTTTATATTCCTTAACAGTACTACTGATCTGTATAACTTCAGCAAATTAGTATAAAATAATATGAGTAGTAGTATATACACATGTACATACATAAAGGAAAAATGTCAATACAGCGTAGTATTGCGACATGTAATGCGTGGTGATAATGGATCGATACACAAACATTAAGTATCAATCTTTTATTAAATAAACTAATTTATTTAACTCTTAACAATCTGATGGCCTGCCGCTATTCTGTCCTAGCGGGTTCAGTCTTAAAGCTAGAGTAGAAATACTGGTATCATATGAAACTAAAAAACCTAAGGAATCAATTGTTACCAACCATGGAAAAAATGGCATGGCGATTTTCAAAGGGGTCCCTTGACCTCTGACCTCAAGATATGATATGTGAATGAACTCTTTGAGATGAACAGAGTGAAAACTGTATCTTATTAGATAAAACAGGTGTTGACAAACTGCATAATTTACGGTTGAAAAACAGTTGAAAAACAGGTAATATAACAATTAGGGCTGTCAAAGTTAACATCGTAATAACGCGTTAATGCAATCTTGTTTTAACGCCACTAATTTCTCTGACGCATTCATGCAACTTGCGTTTTTTTTTTAATTAACCTCTTAAAAATCCGACAGGCTGCCGTCGGGCCCGGTCGCTATTCCAAGTCATACTAGCTTGTTGTGAAGGAGGGTAAATAATGCTACGAAGCTGTGCACAATTTTGGCGAGGCAAAACTGGCATGGTCATTTTCAAAGGAGTCTCTTGACCTCTGACCTCTGACCTCAAGATATGTGAATGAAAATGGGTTCTCTGGGTACCCACGAGTCTCTCCTTTACAGACATGCCCACTTTATGATAATCACATGCAGTTTGGGGCAAGTCATAGTTACGTCAGCACACTGACACACTGCAGCTATATATATACATATATATAGTACATCATATTTGTCTGCTCTATACTATACTGATCCAGCATCTCTTATGTCTTATGGATATTAGTTCACATTCCTCCACTTGCCTATAAAAGGAAGACTCATCTTAACATGAGACACACATTACCTAATGTTTGCCAAGATGTAACTGCCAATACACATATTGATTAATGCTGTTTATGCATGTAATCCTCTCTTGAATAATTCACACCCCCTTTTATGGAGTACCACATCAATCACACCTCCAGACCTACCCATAGACATCTCCAAAGCCGAACAAGACCATTACTATGCCGTGCACTATATTTAATGTCCGTCATGTTATTTAAGTGTCTGAACTCTGAGTGAGAAATCTATGCACTATATAGTGCCCTCGAAGAATGACCACAGTGGAGCAAAAAAGTAGGGAGCGGTGAATTAGTTAACGAGGGAAGCCAAAGAGACCACTGTAGCCAACCAGCACTTCTCAGTCTCACATGTCGTAAGTGCAACATGATGCTTTAGATAAATAATTAATCATATTGTAATTTTACATGTAATAATAGCATTAATAGTTTTGATATAAAAGATCAGAGTTCTGATTACACTCAATAATAAGGAGCAATTCTGTGATTGAGCTTCACAACGTCGAAATCGGAGGTGAACTTTATCTGATCTGCCGCTCGCTCAAGTGGAGAGTCGCTGCGAGCTGTTTGAATTTCGGGGTCAGTCATTTGTGTGGCATATTCAGGGTCATTTGCGTAGCGCATGGTGGGGCTGGGGGGGGGGGGTCATTTGCGTAAGGTGCTGGGAGCTGCAGGTTTAGTATGCAGGGAGGCGAGGGAGGGAGGGCATGTGACATCCACAGAGAGCCGAGACCCTCGCTGACCCCTGTCTATAATTCATCCCCTGGAATATGGGGCACATCAAACCTTGGTTCCTTCCCACCCAAAAAGAGGAGAGAGAACCTTTTCACTTTGTTGCATGGCACTCTGACCCCGTATTAAAGCGAGTAGCAAGAGAAAACGCTGGAAACGTTGGCTATTAAATTTTTCAGGGCTGTCCCGGGAGAGCGTTTCCAGCAGGCCTCCCCCGATTCATGGATGGGAGAAGACTGAGGAAAGGCCCCGTGCTGAGAGAAGGATGGAGAGGGAGAAGGAGGCAGGGGGGTGGGTGGTGGGTGGTGTGTGTCTGAAAGGTAAAATAATATTCTCCTTTCATACATCCATGTGCAAAAAGGTATGCAAAAATCCTGCTAATGGATAACCTGCTTGTGTGAGTATGTGTGTGTGTGTGTGTGTGTGTGTGTGTGTGTGTGTGTGTGTGTGTGTGTGTGTGTGTGTGTGTGTGTGTGTGTTTGGTCAAAATTTGGGATAAATGAAACTCTGATATAAAAGGTGGACCAGGCCCTAGGGGGGACACTACCCTCCCTCTATCCCTGTTTTCTATGTTTTCTCTGCCTCTCTCTCTCCCTGCCTGTTAACTGCAGGTATTCAGCTCCAACTCTGGAGGTTTCATTAGGAATGCAGAAATCAAAGTGTGTGTGTGTGTGCGCGTGTGTGTGTGTGTTTGTTTATATGTGGGTGTGTGTATGTGTATGGGGGATATAATGGGGGTGTCAAATAGAACTTACCAGATGTTCTAATCTGCCTTTGATGTTCACGGCGTCCCTGCAACACAACAACACATTTCCACCACTGTAAATAAAGCGCAGACACAAAACATCATTCAATAAAAATAACTTTTTTTTTTGCAGATGCACACACACATCCACCGAAATAAATACACACATAAATACACATAAGAGAGACAGAAGAACAATCTCTACATTATTCAGGTGTGCTCGAATGAACACTTCTGAATATTTTAACAAGAGCTGTCAACGTTAATAATAACGCGCTAACGCAAAAAAGTTTTAACGGCACTAATTTCTTTAACGCATGAACGCAATCGATCTTTCAAGGCTGTAGTGGGCTCTCAGTTTTAAAGCTGGAGTGAAGATACATCATACGAAACTAGAAAATCGAAGGAATCCATCGGTACCAACCAGCTCGTCGCAAAGGAGGCTAAATAATGCTGCAAACTTCTGCTAAATTTTGGCGAGGAAAAACTGGCATGGCTATTTTTAAAGTGGTCCCTTGACCTCTGACCTCAAGATATGTGAATGAAATTTAGGTTCTCTGGGTACCCACGAGTCTCCCCTTTACAGACATGCCCACTTTATGATAATCACATGCAGTTTGGGGCAAGTCATAGTCAAGTCAGCACACTGACACACTGACAGCAGTTGTTGCCTGTTGGGCTGCAGTTTGCCATGTTATGATTTGAGCATATTTGTTTATACTAAATGCAGTACCTGTGAGGGTTTCTGGACAATATTTGTAATTGTTTTGTGCTGATAAATGATTTCAAATAATAAATGCATACATACATTTGCATAAGGCAAGCATATTTGCCCACTCCCATGTTGATAAGAGTATTAAATACTTAACAAATCTCCCTTTAAGCTACATTTTGAACAGATAAAAAATGTGTGATTAATTTGCAATTTATCCCGATTAAATATTCTAATCGATTGACAGCCCTAGTTTTAACGCATTGAATCGGAACAATACCTGTGGCTAATTCTGATTAGCTGGAACTTGGGAGGCAACTTACAATTTTTTTCATTATTAATTAATATACCCATCATTTTCTCAATCAACTGATTCATTGTTTGGTCTATAGAATGTCAGCAAATGGCAAAAAAATGCCCCTCATAAGTTTCCACAGTCCAAGATGACAAACGTAAATGTCTCGTGTCCAACCATCAGTCCAAAAACATTGAGTTTATTTCATAGAAGACTAAGAAAAATAGAATATATTCGCATTTGAGAAGCTGAAACCAGTAATTTGTTTTTACATTTTCGCTTGAAAAAAGACAAACTATTAATTGATTATCATGTAAGTTATATAGTTGATAAATTGGCTAACTGTTTCAGCTCTAGAGGGAATACAGTCAGCAACTGTCATAATCATCTCATTGTATTTCTTTTCAGTTATGAGCAGAATGGAAATGGTTTGATGACATCAAAAAGGTTTTAGTTAATCAAAAGAAAATAAATAGATAATGAAGAATTATCCTAATTGTAACCTTTCAGACTGAAGTGCTGTGTGCATTTGTTTGTGTGTGTGTTTGCCTCCACACCAGAACAGAGGTTAGCTAATATCGTCGCCTCGCTGTTGCTAGTCATAATAGCAATTTCCAAGTACAGAGGAAGAACTCGGAGCTTATTATCTGTGAATTAATAAAAAAATGTGTGTATGATTATCAGGGTGGCAACAGCAGAATGGCGAGCCGAGGAAGTGGAAGAAGAGGAGGGGGTGAGCGGTCGGTTTTAAAAAGAGCAAATTGGCAGTAAATAATAGATGCGATTTTGGCACATTTCAAATTTGCAGCAGTGGAAATCAACAGATCAAGAGAACACAAACAGCCCCCGTCCCCGATCCCTGCACCCCCCATCCAACTCTGGCCCCCATTACTGACAACTCCACCCTGGCCGTGGCGTTTCACTGTGTGTGTGTTTGCGCGTGTGTGTGTGTGTGTGTGCTGAGAGGGAGGAAGGCTTATCGACAGGCTTCAGTTGCTAATGCAGCCAGCAGCATCACAGTGTAAATCTACACCATCTCTAAAATTACATACTGTCTAATCCATCCCACCTCTCCCTCCCTTCCTCCCTCCCTCCATCCATCCATCCATCCATCAGGCCGGGTCGGTCCCATACCACAAACCTCGGCCATTCCCACACCATCAACATTTCTAAATAATGGTATGAAGGAATGACTGAAATGCTAAACAGAGATATAAACAAAAGTAAGAAACAACTAGAAAAAGAAGTTGTGAAGAAAGGATGTTTGCTGAGCCACATGCAGACAAGTCAACCACTTAAGGCAAACTTCATCTAGCTGTAATTACATTACATTCTGACAAACATCCCGCCACATTCATTATACATGACGGGCGCCCGGCAACCAGACAGCAAGACATTTGTTACCGTGGTGACAGTGTGTGTAATCCGCTAATGAAGCGCAATTAGCGAGAAACAATCTAACACAGGGGAGACGCAGCGCTCGATCCCTCCTCCTCCGCTCATTTCCCCTTCGCTTTTTTCTTCCCCCCTCTCTCCCCTCACACTCCTTTTTATAACCACGTCTTTTATTTTTGTGATCCAACCTTTATTAAGCTCTTCACTTGCATTTAATCCCCCACTCTGTCATCTGTTGTCTTGACTTTATCAAGGGCAAGCTGTCCAGCGCTGTCCGCACCAGGGCCGAAGGGATCGCTCTATCCATTAGGCGCACACACACACGCACACACACGCACACACACGCACCATTTTACATCCTCATCTCTCTTTTCAAAACATCATATAATCTGCTGAGGTCTTCAGGGACGGTGCTTTCCTTTTCTCCTTATCTCCCTCCCTCCCTCCGCTCTCTGTGCCTTCAACGCAGAGGCAGCATCGATTTCTGAATTACGCCACAATATTAAATAATTAATATACTTGCCATGATTGATGTTTTGCATTAGGCCAATATTAGGTTATCAATCAAAATCCACTTGGTTTAATGTAATAATATTGAAAATGTGTCAGTGCCTGTTCATCCAATTTGTAGTGGAGGCAAGCCAGATAGTAATGGTGGTGTAGCACAAGGCCTCAGAGACACTGTGGCCTGCTTACTACAACCATAGGAGCACATTATAGCCCTGGCACACAGCGGGAGGGACGGAGGGAGGGAGGGAGGAGAGAGATGAAGTGAAGACATGGAAAGACAGGAATGAAGCAGACAGACAGTGATTCCTGATACGCTGTGACAGGCTTGGCATGCTGAGAAGGCGTGGCAGTCACATCGTGTATTTTAGTTTGTCCTCAATCATGAAACTGAACTCATGGCACATTCAAAATCTTATTTAGTGCTATATACTGTATAAATTATGGCTGTTAATCGATTAAAATATTTAATCATGAATAATCACAAATTAATTGTACATTTTTTATCTGTTCAAAATGTACCTTAAAGGGAGATTTGTCAAGTATATAATACTCTTATCAACATTGGAGTGGGCAATATGCTTTCTTTATGCAAATGTATGTATTATGTATTATTGGAAATAAATTAACAACACAAAACAATGACAAATATTGTCAAGAAACACTAACTGATACCGCATTTAGCATAAGAAATATGCTCAAATCATAACATGGCAAACTGCAGCCCAACAGGCAACAACAGCTGTCAGCGTGTCAGTGTGCTGACTTGACTATGACTTGCCCCAAACTGCATGTGATTATCATAAAGTGGGCATGTCTGTAAAGGGGAGACTCGTGGGTACACATAGAACCTAAATTTCATTCACATATCTTGCGGTCAGAGGTCAAGGGACCCCTTTGAAAATGGCCATGCCAGTTTTTCCTCGCCAAACCTATCGCAAGTTCGGAGCATTATTTAGCCTCCTTCGCCACAAGCTAGCATGATTCCTTAGGTTTCATATGATGCCAGTATCTTTACTCTAGCTTTAAAACTGAGCCCGGTAAAACCTCCGAAAGATCGATTGAGTTAACGCATTAAAGAAATTAGTGGCGTTAAAACAAATTTGCGTTGATGCATTATTATCACTTTGACAGCCCTTCTATAAATATGAATTTATTCATTTTCATGCAAGTGAGGTACGTTTAAATACAGCCAAAAAATAAAAATTTTCCCACTAAAAGAATTAGTGATAGTCATTGTATAATTGTGTGGAGATAAATAAGAGCTGCTATAGAGGAAGTGGTAGAGCAGGTTGCTGGTTCAATTCTGTTTACCTGTCAAAGTATCATTAAGCAAGAAACTTTACAAATTGTTCTCCAAATCTGAGATGCTTGAGATAGAAGTCTGTCAAAATGAAAGTAATGTTTAGAGATGTTCCGATACCATTTTTTCCTTCCCGATATTGATTCAGAGATGTGAACTGGCGTTTTACACGATACCAAGCACCGATTCGATACCAGTGTATTAAAAACAACACTAGTGCTACCCCTCGAAATTGAAGCCTTGCATACTGTACACCTCAACGTTTTATTGGTGGGATTTCTCACTGTAAAATATTGCCAAATTGCTGACATTTTGCTAGCTCTGGCTAACGTTGCGCTCTCCACTCGCACCTGCCCGATGGGTACTGTGCATGTGCAACTCTCAACAGAGATGAGAAAGAAGCGAGATGGTTCACTTGTTACCTACTTCCATCGTCGATTTCGGATGCAGCGATCGTTTTTTTTCCGGAGCTGATGATGGAAGTAGCTAGCGAGTGAACCATCTCTAACTTATTCTGATTGGGCAGGATGTACGGATCGGGTAGCGAGTGACACGTGTTGATGTTGTTGTTGTTCCTGTGTAGCGTAAATGTTCTGATAAATGATATGATAATGTGATATCGGATCGGTGCGTAGACTCACATACTCGCCGACACCTGATCCAGCAATTTAGGCTGTATCAGAGGCACTCCCGATACTGGTATCGGTACAACTCTAGTAATGTTTAACAATTTAGTCGCTGATTTTAGTTAGGAGAATACTGGTGCAATATGCCTTTTTTCACAGCAGACCTTTTGACTTTGCATGGGTGTTACTAATAACATCAACAATGGCTCTGTTCTGTCCAAGTGTAAACATGCACAATACCAGGACCCTGACACTGAAATCAGCCATCCTTAATTTTATCATTTAAACCTGTGCTTTCCCTACATTTCAAAAGGTCTCCTGTGAAAAAAAGCCCATAAAAGAGGAACAAGTAATTGATGTTTTGAGTCTTTGGGGTCTCAAGATACACCCACAAATCAAAATTGTGTATTTAGACAATTCACACAAGCCAGCTCTGACACACAAATGTCTAAATACTCTGTCAAAAGCTAGTTTGGTAAACACTGATCTGAGATCTATGAAGTGTATTCTTTACCAGACAAGCTAAACCTTAACCTTGGATACATACAGGTGCAGGACAAACAGCATTGCGAACAAAAAAGAGAGTGTATATTGTAAGCTCTCAAAACATTTCATGACGCAATTTTTTTTTACCTTCAATGTCAAGCAGTTTACATGACAAAGATCTTGAAGGTGGACATGACACATTGCATCATTAAGTCTATGGGAACTTGCATTATTTTGTGTGCAGACTGCCTCTCTTTTCCCTTCGAAATAGCTACAAGCCAGAAAGACGGAGAGCCTGACAAAGAATGGCGAGTGAGAGAGAGGGAGGGGTCGGAGACAGAGAGAGAGAGTAATGCACTGTTGTTCCAGGAAATGGTAATTAGTTATCTGAGGTCAATTGAGTAAAACTAGACAAACAAGTGTGAGTGTTAAACTGAGCCCTGGCAGGGTCAATATAACCAATTTAACATGATCACTGGATCCATCACACTGTCTGCACTTTACTGCTTTCTCATTCCAGCTTTTTTTCTCTCCTTTTATTTAATCCACTTCTTTAATCGCATACTTTTTTCCTCTCGGCGTCTCACCCGCGCACTCTTTTGTCCTCTATCACTCACAGTACATGTTTCGCTTTCACTGCATCCAAACCCTTTTCTGTCTCTTGCTCTCTAAAGAGGATCTTTAAGCTGTTGCCTCATCTTACCTCATCTCCTTCTCTCCTCACCTGTCATTTTGCCCTCTCCCAATCACCCTCCTCTCTCTCTCCCCCTCACCCCATCCTTCACCCTTCCCAAACCCCAGCGCTCCTGCTAGCAGACAATTAATTACAGGGCCAGTACCAGATGAGTTGTCATTTGTGGTCAAGTTTCTAATAATTGCATTAGGGTCTTCAGGTTTTTCTAAGATGCCCTCCACTTCTTTCCCTCACCCCCTCTCTTTACTTGAACCCTCCTCCTCCTCTCCCCCCCTCCACCCCTTGACACAGCGGAGATAAATATCTTCAGTCAGTCAATGGAGGCGACAGAGGGACTTAAAATGCAGAGGCCGTCATTTGATTTCCAGCTAACAGAGCTGCCCATTAGCCCAGCACTCATCAGCCATGCATTACCTCTCAGTCCTGCTGTCCACAGTGAGGAAGCGTTAACCCTTTCACTGCCCACTACTGGCCAGGTTTACCAGGTAATATCAGGCATACTTTGACCACTGGCCCCATTAACTCCTTTAAATGTCCGCTATATGTGACAGCAACCACTTCACTGTCCTTTACTGGCAATGGCAGTGTGAGGGCAGTAAGGGTCGGTCAATCAAAATGATTGCCCATTCCACATCCGAATATTGTATAAATGTAGTGAAATACCATTTAATTTAAGAATTCAAGACAAAAAGTAGTTAAAAACTCAACACCAATGACTGTTTGTGTCACTGAAATGGCCCCATCACACACTATTTAAAATGTGTGAGATTAGTGGAGAGTTCATTGTTTTAAACACTATTGAACCAGAAGGTTTTGTACTGACCATTAAGCAACATTTAAAGCATCTATAACCTAAAAAATATTAGCACATTTTAATACACCCATATGATGGAAATGCATACTAAAATTGAAAAAAAAAAATGCTAACCTGTAAATCTGACAGTCAATATAGAATGATTTCTTTGAGGTTGACAAGTTTGACAAAATCCTTTTCTTTTTTTCATTAGGAGCTGCAGCCACTATTATTTTCATTAGCTATTCATCTGATGATGGCATTAAACTGCTCGATTTATCTGACAAAAAACTGAAAACCAAAAGCTATTCAGTATAGGGAATGTTTGGCATTATTGCTTGTAAAATTACATAATCAATTAAATAGTAGGGGTGGGAATCACCAGAGGCGACACGATTCAATATTATCACGATACTTAAGTCACGATATGATCTTTTTGCAATTTTAAACATTTTATGTGATATACTGAGTATCGCGAAAAGATATATTGCAATATATTGCAATTTCTTAACTTTTTTCAACTGCAAATTATGCAGGTTGTCAACATCCATTTTATCTAATAAGATACAGTTTGTTCATCTTAGAGTTTTTATTCACATATCTTGAGATCAGAAGTTCAAGGGATCCCTTTAAAAATGGCCATGCCAGTTTTCCTCACCAAAATTTAGCATAACTTTGGGGCATTATTTAGCGTACTTCCTGCTAACAAGCTAACATGACATGGTTGGTGCCAATTGGTTCCTTAGGTTTTCTAGTTTCATACGATACCAGTATCGTCACTGTAGCTTTAAGACTGAACCCGTTACAACCTCTGAAAGACAGAATAGCGTCCGGGCCCTCTGGATTGTTAAGAGGTTTATATAATACAAGATCGTTACAAGACGTCATGTATCGATTAAGTTAAAGTTGAATTATCTGTTGGTCGGTTTAATCTTAAAACATCACATGGATGTGTTTGTGCTAACTCTACTAAACTCACCATTTAAAAACAGTTGTGAAATTATCTTGAATTTGAATAAGTGGGGGTCCAGAATGAAGCCGTGTTGGACCACATATAACTTTTACTGGGGGAAGATTTCAAACCTATGACACTAGCACTACTCAGGGTTTTTTTTTTTTTTCTTAAAGTGTACCCATCTCTTTTTTCTTACACACCTGCAGAAACAACATGTTGGCCTACGGCAGCCTCTCAGCCCTCCACCTGATATCAGTCAGAGATAGCAAGCAAAGGGAAGAAAGGACACTGGAACGCTATGAAAGAGACATCATTCATAAGAGTGTGTGTGAGTGCGTGTGTGTGTGTGTGTGTGTGTGTGTGTGTGTGTGTGTGCACGCGCCCCATTTGCCACAGTTGCATGCCTTGTCAAGCGTGTCATTGAGCGTTCATATGTTGTTTGACTGCTGATAGAATGGCAGGCATATTTATTAAAGAGTCAATGTGATGGGGGACACCAGAGCAACTCACACTCACACAAATATAACACACAATGCACTAATACACAGTCCACATCAGTGACATCTGCCTGTTTAACTAATAGAAGGCAAAAGCTTGATATTAAGCAGTCGAGGGACACACACACACACACGCACGCACACACGCTCACAATAATACAGGGAGCTCAGCTTTCCCCCAGGCCTGATTGCCATCTCCATAGCTCCTTTTTAACAGGGCTGCCAATTGAAATTGAAATTGTATTCTTGTGTGTGTACTATCAGAGCTACCTCTCAGGGTTTTATACAGCTAAGAGGAGGGCTGGGGGGAAACACACACACTCACACACGCTCACACAGGACGGGATAATGCAGGGGTAAGTCAGGGGCTGTCACTCTTCCATGCAGAACACACAAGAGGGAACAAAACACAGACTTATGCTTCTATGCTTTCTATGTAATTTGGCATGCACGCACACACAAGCACGTCTACATTCGCGGGCACGCAATCTGCCCCCTCACCCACCCTTCCCAATGGAGGGGGGGCTTTACTTTAGCATAATCCCAAAATGGTGGGGAAAAAGCAGTCCATTAAAAATGGGGCTAACAAATTCAGCACTTTATGTTTCTCTGAAGGGAGGGTTAAGTGCAGTCAATAAAAAAGTCAGAAAAAGGAGGAAGAAGAAAGGAAGAAGCTGATTTATGGCTGGCCTTTCTGCTCTCTGTGATAAACACACACACACGTGCACACACACACCTGTTCATATGTGGCCTGTATCTGACACCTGGTCATGGACAAGTAGGAGAGACAGTTAGAAACACTTGTGGAGCAGGAATTTAAGGACGACATTTCTTGAAACTTTGCAAGATTTGTATCATTTTAACAGACGAGAATGCATCTTGTGATTATTTAACATCATTATCACCATTTATATTGTATTTGTCACCAGAGGTAAATAGATCTTTTTTATTAATAAGCACTTTTATGGCTACAGTTTCAACTTTAAGCAGTACTTCCAAACCAAACGCCACTTGTTTATCCTACACAGACAATTTGACGTGATTTAATTTTGTGCCACTTTTACAAAAATGCGCCTGTCAGCAATATTTAGACCTATTTTAAGCTTTCTGAATGAGGTGGACATTAAGAGCATAAGTGACATTAAAAAAGAAGAGAAGGGCAGAAGGGGACGATTATGGAGGTGAGAGTCATGGTATCGGTGTTACGAATCAAACCTTTTTTTGTGTGAACTGATGACTTTCTGTCCTTGTGAATATTTTATTATTGTGTTTTTTCCTAAAGCTATACCGGTAAATCTGCCAGGGCGATTTATCAGCTGATATTAGATTTATTGCAGATATCGCTAAATATGCCTGCTGATACGTAAGAAGAAATTGCAGGAGAGAAATGCCAGACTAGGTTTGAGGTCATTTAGAAACAGTATCAACATTATATAGTTTTTATAGTCACTGTAAAACTTTCTGCTTAAACTTCCAAATATCGAAATCAGTATTGGCCTTAAAAATCTAGTACTGGATTGCTAGCGCTGTCCTCGACCAAAGAAATTCTTAGTTGACTAACACTCAAACGATTTTGTTGACTAATTAATTAGTTGATTTAATCGACAGATCTGTAAAACTGAGTTTCTCCACAAAGAATGACACAAAAGCACCATTTTAAATGTTGTGTTTACCAGAGATGTGCTCATAAGTTTCTTGGAAATAAGTGATTCAGCATGAAAAAAAGCATAAAAAAAACAACTAAACGACTAAAGAAATGTTAATCGACTAAAACCAAAACGACAGAGGCGGCAGCCCTATGGATTGCACTATTCGCTATACTTTTTCCATCAAAATTTCACAACTTACCAATCTGAATCTTGCGTTAAACCGTCTTATCAACAATGTGTTTTGTCTCTTGCGTTTTAAATATGGAAGAAAAAAACTGCTTACTTTGGGCAGAAGTAGACAGATGGGGCCTTGTGCCTGTGCTCAGGACCTGGCACATGTTCACATTTATTTTGCTATTAAAGAAACAAATCATGCATCAGTAAGTCACCGTTGAGGAACAATCTTCAACTCATTTTGAGCCAGTCGACACAACTGACACCCAGATCCATTCACACGCATCTTTAAACACACGTATATGACATCATAGAGCGAGCTCGTCTCCCTACAGACTGCCCATATCTCCCTCTTCTCGGCCTATACACATCAGCTCAGCGCTGAAGGGAATTGAATGCCGGGGCCAAGTTTTAAAGTAAATTGACTTATTTTCAGTGTGTTACATTGAGGGAGAGCGGGACAAAGACGGAGAGAGAAAAAGCAAAAGGGAGACACGGAGAGCAATCAATTTCCCCGCGGTTTCTTCAATAGCCGGCGGTCCTTTTCATACCTCCCAATTAGAACCTCTCCTAATCAGAGAAATACCTCTCCATTATTGAGACGGAGACAATGACACTCCTCAACATTTCCGCCTGCTCCAAAACTCTGTAGATTGCAGTACCGGTACACAAAGAATAAAGCACGGGGCTGTACGGCAGGGGGGACGCTTGTGTTAAAATCACATGTGGAAATCTTTTGGCTCTCCTCGCGGCCCCAGAAAAACTGATGGGGAACAATGGCAGCCCGGCACAGCATCTGTCATGGCACAATATAAAAAGATGATCTTGGCACCGAATGGACGAAAAAAAAGAGAAAGAACGAGGGAGAGGGAGGAAGACGGGGGAACGGAGGGGAGGGGAAGGGGAGGGCCAGGAGAGAGGTAATTCATTTGCAAATCAGGCCCTGGCGCTCAGGTCTATTTCAAGCTGCCAGTGGGTGCCAGGAGTTAACAAGGTAATCAGTTTCAATCCTGCCCTTCAATTGTACATCACACCCTCATCCAGAGAATACCCAGGCCTTTCTATAGGGGCAGAGGGGGGAAATAGCAATCTGGCTGCCGGCTGGCTGCACACACAATACACAGACACACACGCACACACACCTGAAGACAAGTGTGTACACATATACAGGCAGCAATGCATTTGCGCACACACACTAACAGAGTCAGTTTATTAATAGCCATGTATCCACAACATGCTTACAAGCAACTGCACTCAATTTGATAATTGTTTAAGGTGTTTAATCAGGAAAAAATACCAATTATTTGTTAGTTCAACCTTCTTAAACGTGAGGATTTACTGCTTTTCTGTGTTGTATATGAATTTAATTTGATTACCTTTGAGTTTCAGACTGTTGGTGGGACAAAACAAGACATTTGAAGATGTCTCAATGGGCTCTCAGGTCACTACATTTTTGACATTTTTTCTATTAATCGAAAAAATAATCAACAGATTAATCTATGGTTAGTTTCAGCATTAACAAACAATTATCACAATCATTCTGTTTCTCTCCTCTCATCTTATTTTTTACTTTTTATTTATTTATGTGTCAACGCCACAGCCGTATTTCAAATTGCTGTTGACCATAATGTCACAAAACCTCAAAAAACTATAAAATTATGTTTTTTTTTCTAGCAATAAAATTGTTACAAAGGGGTGTGTACATTTCTTTTTGGTCACATCTGTCATGTTTACAGTAACCCTCTTTGATTTAAACTAAATAACTGAATATAAGAAGTCGTCCTTTTCCTAAAACCCTCCATACACACAAAGAGCAACAAGGCTGTTCTCAACCTGAAAGTGTTACAAGCAAAACGGTAGAAAGAAAACAGCAAGCTACATTTGTCCTAATCCTTTCTTCCTCTCTCTGTATCCCTCCCTTTAGTCTTGTGTCAGCTGTAACCGGCTGGCCGAGAGGCAGTTAGCCCCGGTTAGTCCCTCATCTGCATAATCAATATGACAACCTTATTTTTCTGATGCAAACAGGATTTTGCTGCTGAGCTGTGTTTGTTGATGTGTGTGTGTGTGCGTGTGTGTGCGAGTGCCCAGTCTGCTTCTGGCCAGCCTCAGTCATGGCCCTCTTTAGCCTTAATTAGATTAGGCGCGATTATCCCGGCTCTACCTTACAAGTGTACAGGCGGGATAAAGTGGCCACAAAGGCCAGCCTGTCACAGGGACCGGGCTCTGGTCTGCAGGTTATCAGGGTCCAGGGAGACACACCGCGTACATTGTTATTCATATCATCTCCACACCGTTTTCTACGGTGCCTTTTTCACTTCTCTTCGTGCACTGATCCCCACCCTTCCACCCCCACCCTCCTTCCATGTCTGTGGTGTCAAACTGGCGTAATCACTGGCCAGGGTAAGTCTCTCTTTTTTTCCTCGCTTTCTGTCTGTCCGTCAGAAGACAAAACAACATGGCCCCGAGCGCTCTGCAGTCTGGCCTACAGGGAGAGATGTCAGGAGGAGTGTGAGAGAGTGTGTGTGTGTGTGTGTGTGTGTGTGTGTGTGTGTGTGCAGACTTCAAGGAAAAGAGGTACAAAGAAAAGTTAACCCAAGTCTCACACACTAATGCAAATAGACGAAAGAGTACAGCACAGATTCACATGCACACACAGATGCCGAGGACAGAATGGCTGCTACAGCTCACATGCAGACACCTTGCAAACAAAATCCTACCCTGAACACCTGAATCTACTTCAGTTCAATTCAAAACTAGGGCTGGGTTCATGAACCTAGACATTTTTTTTTGGTACTAACCAAAATGACAGACAGCACACCATGAATTTAACTCACAGCAGATCATAGCAGACCCACTGCAGCCTCTAAAGCCTGTATATGTAGTTTTTTCTTCAGGATGAAGGTATACTATGCTTCAGATGCGAACTAAAAGAAGCTTTGCATCCTTTGTCCCATGCAGCATTCAGCTGCTTAACAAGCTCTGATCAGATGGTCTGAACTCTGCACTTTTTTCAACTTGCACCTGATGTCCTTCATTCATTTCCAAAATGATGCTTTTTTGTGAAGTTTTTATGATGCTCATGCTGTATGTTATATTATGTGCTTTCATATGTGATTGTTGATGTTTTCTTGATAGTCTTTAATGCTCTTTGTGCAAAGCAAATGCCCCTAGGGGCATTCATTCATTCAATGCATCCAACGTACAGAGAGTTGAAAATTATCAAGTACCAAAAGTTGGTATTGAATGTCTAATTTTAAAGTTTAGACAATTTTATTTAGGCAAATGATTGTTCCTTTTTGTCTTTGGACAATATTTAACACTTAAGAACATTTTTTGCTAAAGGAACAAAAGGGTTTTGTAGAAAAACATTTATATTTCTCAAAGTAAGGCATCAAAATGTTATCGTATTTGTGTATTTTGTGGTATTTTATCGGTAGTGGTATCCAAAACGTTCGAATGATACCCAGCCTTACTGCATTCATAAACACTCAGTATATCAAAGATGCCAACATACAGCATGACCATATAAAAACTTCTCTCCTGACGTGCACACTCAACTTAACTGTGGCGTATGTATACCCGCAAAAATGTGCGTGTCATAACACTGGCTCCAACAGCATTATTCCTTCTGATTAATATGTGTTAGAAAAATCTGCTACTCTCTTTCATTTTCTGAACTACTCCACCATTTTCCCAGAAAAAAAAAACGTTTTCCGCATAGAGCTCAGCACTGACAGATCTCCGTCGGTCTGCATCGATGAGTGTGTACGTGGAGAAAAAAAAAGAAGTGAATTATTCGCTCACTGTTGATTAGACAGCAGTGCCCGAGATATTTATACACAACTGTACATACTTTCCATGCTGTCAGACGTGGGCATAGAAGGAGGCAGAAACAGAGAGGCAGGGGTACATTAAAAAAAAAGGAGAAAACGGCTGAATGATAGTAAGATACTTAGAGGAAAGAAAGATAGATGAAAGACAAGTGCATGGGAGAGCAGAGGTAAAGAGGAAAGTTTCTGACTCAGACTTTAAGACCAGAAACAAAATGAATGAGCCGCTGGTGTAAACTGTGTTTAAAGGGATTTTTTTCATATTAAACATCTATTCCCAAATTGATTTTTCTTGTCCAAATGAATGATTCCAAGCTAAAACTAATTAAATTGTTTTTTTAAATATTATTTTTAATGTTTTTTGGTCAACATTTTCCATACTGTGACATATCGATATTGTAAAGTATCCCTTTTAATATTCTGAGAATGATTTTAAACATATTGCCCAACCCCAAATACAGCTGACATATCATATAAAACATAAGACTGTATATGCTCTACTGACAAAGAAAAAGGGAAGAATAAAGAGTCATCAGTGTGTGATTGAGTGTGTGTGTGTGCGGCAGTGAGTGAGACACAAGGTAAAATAACTCTATTAGAGAACCGCAGGGACGAGAGAGAGAGAGAGAGCAAGACAGAGCTCACGAGAGTGAAGGAGAGCAAGAGTGAGCGAGACATTAGTACAAATGAATTAAACATCGGCCCGGAGATCTAAACTTCTGCTGAAAAAGTGGCAGGCTAAATGGGCGGGAGGGGAGGGGAGAGGATGAGAGAGAGGAGGGGAGGCTTCACGACTTTCCCGTGGCTCCTAAATGTTCAATACGAGCTGTGTATCAGTGACATAAATAAGTACTCCCATCCCTCAGTCATCACAATCAAGCGCACGCACGCTTGTATGATTGGTAACTGCGCTCATAACTCTTTTGTTTCATTTCTGTGTGAAGGAAAATGAGAAGAAAAATGGCTGCCGATCTGAAACCTCCGCTGAGAATGATTGTTATAGTCTCCTCTCAGGCAATATTTACTTCCACAACTGAGTCATGGTACTTAACTGTACGTCTGGAGCGCTGTTTACCCAGGCTGAAGGAGGTATTCTTGTAATGATCAATGCCATTAGGCAAGACCTGCAGAGCTGTATTTCTGTCTCAGAGCAGCAGAGGTCAAATGCATGACGAAAGGTACTCGCTTCAAACTGAAAACTCTCCTCTGCTCCGTCTCTCTCTTCTCTATGTTACTTTGTCTGCTCTCTCCAACTAAAAAGAACATCTCTCTATATAATGTATTCTCACTCTCAGCCTTTCTCATAAAGACTTCAGTCAACACCTTCCCTTGCCCCTGGTGCAGATGAATAAGCACCGGAGTCTGGAGAAAATTAAACATTAACGGTGTGTACACATCATTCTCCATAACAATCTTCTCTTTTAGCTCCGCTCCCCGCTTCCTCCAACCAAAACTACCCAGAGAGAGAGAGAAAATACTGAGGGCAGAAAAACATATTTTGTCGACAAGCACATTTACATAACTCTCCTAAATCGGAGCTGGCCTGTCATGTTTGCTGCTCATAACCTGCTGCTTATAATCCTGCCTGCATCCTCTTCTGATCCATAAAGCTGAGCAGCCAGCCACTTCAACAGCAGCCAGGACTGCCATCACTAGCTGCTGCTCCTGCTAAGACAGGGCCGTAAAAAAAAAAAAAAAAAAAAAAAGAGGAGAGGAGAAGGGAGGAGAGGAGAGGAGGAAATAAAAGAGAGGAACAGGGTAATTGGATTGGGGGGGATCTTCTATTTGGCCGGGTCTGGTCTCTGTCATCACGCTCCAGGCCTGGCTTCTCTCAGTGCCTACAGCAGGTCTCAAACACATCAACACACACACACACACACATACATACAACTCCAAACAGCATTGACTCGCTACCCAGTTCAGGAGGCAGACTGTCCTGTGCACCGCTAAAGCCTGCAGGGTGTCTACTGTGTGTGTTTTTTTATGTGTGAGTGTTTGCATACTCCTTTAACAACTCACTAAATGGTTAAACAGATTACAGAGCGCACTAAGTGGATTGTCACAGCTCTCTATCGCTTGCTCAGGGTGTCTCTCCTGTGATTAAAAGTGGCCAGATTTCTCTCTTTCTCTCTCTCTCTCTCTCTCTCTGCACACAGTAAGAGAAGACAGTAAGAGAGGTCATTTTCAGGCATAGACAGCATTACCTACAGTAACTGACTGTCGGGACGACAAAAAAAGAACAATGTGTGATTCTTTTCAGCTGCTCTTTCTGATACTTTATCTTATTAAATTCTCAAATATGTCAGCATGAATTAGTAATATATTAAACTGAATACACACAATACAACAGAATCAAATTAAACCTAATAGTAATAATAAGCATCCTCATTGTCGACTGTTGCAGTAGTCTTTAGTTGAGTACAGCAATCATCTTTCCTTAAAACCTCTGTGGCCAAAACCAATTCAAATTTTAGCAAACTGGAATAAGGCTATAATCCCTTTCTGGACTAAAAACACTCAATGTCTGTCACTAAGGTTTATTCTCTAGAAATTGTAACAAACCTTGAACATTCAGCAGGTGATTTTAATCAAAGTATCATAGATTACACCCTGAATTATGTGTCAGGTTCTGCCTGGACTTCCTGTACTCGAGTCAGCCTTTCATCATTCAGGGTTTAATTAAGATACAGTCAATGGCCAAGGAAAATGTTGGTTGATTGAAAGTTGACTTTTTTTCTTCACTTTTTATTTTGCAGGAAAAAAAAAAGGAGCTAATAAAAATAAAAACTAGAATTTTTTTTTAGAAGTTATGGCCAAAAACTTGTTTTGTGAGGTCACAGTGTCCTTTGACCACCAACTTCTAATCAGTTCATCCTTGAGTCCTTGAGTGGACGTTTGTGCCAGAATTGAAGAAATTCGCTCAAGGCGTGCAAGAGAAATGGTCCGGACGGACGTCTCCTATGATGATATAATGCCTATTTGTGTAGGAGTGAGGGTCCACGTGACATACATGTTGTTATTTGGCCACATCCATAGGCCGTACGCACCACCTACACAGCATATGTGTGAACACGATGGCATATGCCGAGTCCACTGTCCATTTCCTCCTCCGTTTTGTGGTATATATCTTGAGCACTTGAGAGCCATTAGAAGTCACCTACACAGACTGGCAGACTGGGCAATGCAAAGGACCCTTTCACATCACAGGGAGTTGTTTGATTGAGTGCTGAAATAAAGATCCAAGGAGCTTTGATGCAAATCGTATGATCTAGAGCTAGAAGTTGCATAATTTAAGATTAGATAATAAACCTACAGTTATAGTGTGTACAAACTGAGGTTTGGAGCGGGGTCATGGAAGCAGGTCAGGTGACCCGTATTCAGACCAATGAAAAACCAGGTTTGTCCTGCATCACTGTGACGGTCTTAACAAGGTATTCGTCAACTAGTGTGTGTGTGTGTGTGTGTGTGTGTGTGTGTGTGTAAATAAATGTCCATCTAGTGAAGATGGAGTTTATGCGGCCGGGCTGTTTTCTATCCAATCTATGCTCATTATCTGTGTGGAAAAAAGCAGCTAATGACTACATACAGCCATGGGCCAAGAAACGCTACAGCTGCACCGCTCTGTGTGCGCATGTGTTTGTCTATTGGGAACAGTGTGTGTGTGTGTGCGTTTCTGTCCATCCTTTGCATGAAGGCATCACTCCTATTTCACCCACCCTCATCCAACCACTGAGCCTCCGCCCAAACTACACTCACACACACACACACACACACACACACACCTACTCCTCTTCAGCTTCACCCAAGTCTCCTCTTGCTCCTGGCCACTAGGCTACCCCCCTTGACGCACACACAAATAATACACACACTTACAGCTCATTGATTTAAGTCAATGTGAGTGTATCCTAACCTTCCGAGGACGGTGTTTGAAGTCTCTCTTACCTCCCCAGACCCGCTCCCAGAGCCAGACACAGCCTAGAGTCCTGCAAGAGTGCAGACACACACATATACACACACACAGCAGCAGCAGCAGCCAGTGGTCCCGTCCACACCACCCATACACACACTCCCAACAGGCTGAGAGGACGCCGCAGGCAGGGCTACATGTGCGCAAACACACACACAAACACACTTACTTTCTCTGTGTATTACCAACACTAATGAGCTGATAGATGTTCAACAGTGGCAAAGAAGCAGACAATCATTTCCTCAGAGTGAGGCAAGGAGGGAGAGAAAATCAACAGCAGCGAGTGTGAGTGTGTGTGTGTGCTTGTTGTCTAGGGTCTTGTTTTATTTTCTCTCTGCCTCGCAGCCTCTAGGCTTCCAGAGGTTAAGGCTGAGCGATGGAGCAACGCTAGCCAAACTGAGGCCCGCGGGTCCTGCCGGGACCCCTGTGGTGAGGCTGGGTTCTGTTTAGCTTGTCAGGGGAAAACACAGTAATGAGAGGAATTACTAAACAATCACATTCACGGAGAGAGATGGGAGCGGGCGGGTTTGGTGGGGACGGCTCCATGGACAAAAGTGTCAAGAAAACATGCTTTGTTTTAAAGACTTCAAAAAGAAACTCCACCCTCATAGAATAAGCTATTTTACAAGAGCGAACTGTTGAAGTGCTGCCCCTCGCTGGCAGAGAAAAACTCATAAATGATTCTTTCACAGACAAAGACATCAAAAAAAAAAGGCTTTAATGAAAGGTAGGCAGTCATTTCATTTCTTTAACCCTAAGCTCATTATACCAACTCCAGTTTTACATGTACTGGGAGAAGACGGCTCTCTGATGCCATGAGAGGTCTCCGCGCTGCCCTCTGTGCCTCCGCTGCCCAGCTCTCTGCCCATTTCACACTCAAGTGACATGAAATTGAGTCGGATGGACCAACAGTCCTCCTGTGACCCGGCACAGACAAGGAGTTCAGCCTAATTGGACAGACCTCTCTGATTGAGGATGTGGAGCGAGGTAGCCAGCCCCACTGCCTTGGTGATCGGTTACAGAGGAAAGCAAAGATGTCGACACCGCCAAAGGGAAAAAGGTGAAGACTTCTCTTGAAAGCAGACACATTCTTTGACGAAGGAGTCAGGTTTGAGGAGAGTCACGGACATGGAAGTGGAGGGGAAAATGAGAGTTTGCATACCTGTGTGTGTGTGCATCACATTATGAGTGAATCCCAAAAAACTGGGCCTTGACTGTACTATAACCATACCCTCCTTCAAGCCTGATCAAAGCCTACACCTCTGCAGTTGAATTATGCCAAAACCTCTTAAAACACTGACTGAATATTCTTAAAAAAGTGTCACTTTCCGTAGAGAAACAGCCATCTGTTAACTGTAGATTCTACATTTCTACTCATTAATTACAGGTGGGATTTTGGGCCTGAACATCAGTTGAAGAATGCTGTTACACTCAAATTATACTTCTGTCAATTATCTGCCTGGGGGCAGACGTGCTCTTGTCAACACAACACACCGTTTGTTTCTCCTGCTCTGATTTGGGGAACACTGACAAACTAGATGGGCACTTGGAGAGCGCAGACCTTCGCCAAGGCCAACTGCCCCCTCGCACAATGTTTGCGAAAGTGAACAATAATGTGTGTATCCACCACTCAGATTCAGATCTGTGAATGTGTTCTTCCTTGGTTCATGCTACGACCTTCCAACAAGTTTCATGGAAATCTGGCCAGTAGTTTTTCCGCAATCCTGCCGACAAACAGACAAACAAACCAAACAAACCAAAAACAGAATCTGACTGGTGGAGGTAATGACATTCATAAAATGAAACCTGACCTGACTCGGCCTACACAGAGTTAAAAGAAAGTATCGGGCCCATGAGCATGCAGATTGAGAAGCAAAACTGCGTTGTGTGTATGTGTGTTCATTAATGCTAATTGTTTTTATGGACAACAGAGAAGCGATAAGTCAGGATTTTGCTCATCTTTGTAGTTTATCCCTGGTATATTTCAGTGAATCCCAAGGGGCCCAAGGAGATTGTTGAGTAGCTCAGCTAATTAGAAAAAAAAATCAGGATTTGATTTTTTTAAAGAAATACATTTTTGTATTTAGGAGGAAAATAAAAATACAAATAGGATTACAAATTGATCTTTAGTAAATGTAATGCCAGCACGCCTCAGTTTCCAACCAACCTGTGTCAGTTGTAACACATTATTTAATAATTCTGCAATAAATATCACATGAAAACGAATGAATAAATAGTTTAAGTGTTTCTTCCACTCCAAGTGGTAATACTGTAATATGAATGCACACTTAACTGAACCAACAAAATATACTGTAACTACATCCGGTTTTTGCATAAATAATTGTGTTAAATGGAATCCAGTTTCATATCAATTAAAATGAACATATTTGAAATAGGGCTGTCACAATATCAGGTTTTTCACTACACGATTATGGTGGCCAAAATAACTCACGATAATGAGATTATCGCGATATCAATAGCAAATTTTAAATAATAATGCTATCAGTCAATTTCATCTTTAACTTTGTTTATTGTGCGTTTTTTTTTTTTGCAAATTAATAAAACTCAAAATACGGGTGTAGGGAGGCGGAGAAATCATCTCTAACCATAATTGCACAAAAATGTAATTTAATATTATCATTTGTGTATTATAATAACTTTGTATGTAATAATTTTATCACAGTTATCACCAATACCGGTATATCGCGACACCCCTAATTTGAAACATGTCGGGTGGTGCTGATGAAGGGGTACTTGTGCACATCTGATGGGCTGGGAATGGCTTGACTATTTAACTCAATGCTGAATGTACAATATACACAATACACAAGTAAGCCTTCTTGTTGAGAAATCTATACAAGAAAAGAAAAACACAAACAAACAAACAGTTTTAGGGCTCAGGTTAAATTCTTAAAGGGACCTCTTATGTTCTCTGTAAATACGAAGCCAGAGGATTACACAGAGCAAAGCTGACCTACTGACCCTGTACACTAGTCAAACACATACACACACACACACACACACAAACACACACTGAACCCTACAATCACCCACTTACCCTTTGCCACTGGTGAAAGGCAACAAGATCTCTTAACAACAGCTCGTCTTTTTCAATAAATTTTGCATGAAAACATGCCGCCGGAGCACCAAGTTGCCTGCTGTCATACTAGAGGAGTGTTAAATGTTTAATGACGACAACACCACACACGAGCGCGCACACACAGAGTCGGTGTCAGGGTGCCGCTCTGAGGGGCCCCTCTTTCATCCTGACAGACACTATAAAGCTCCTGAGCCTCTTCCCCACCCCGCCATCAACATCGCACTGCTTCACTCCTCTCCCACCACCCAGCAAGGAAACCAGGATGTAAATGAGTTTGGTGTGTTGCAGTGTGTGTGTGTGTGTGTTTGTGTGTGTGCAAGTGGTGAAGATCAGGGGCTTACATAAGACCCTACCCCCCATCACCATTAAGTGTAGAAGAAGAATAATGGAGAAGACAGATAAAAAAAAGAAGTGGCTTGTCATAGACAGGATATACTGCAGAAAGCCTTGTTTTACATATTCCTGAAACGTCTCACTGCTAAAGGAACTCTAAACTCCTTTGGGAGCCCCTGGGGAATAACAGGAACATCCCTGTCAGGCAGCTTTTGGACGTTGATAACATCATTTCAGGTCCACAGATAGGCAGTCCAACGTTTTTTTTGAATTTGACTCATTCATGTGACTGTAGGTGTGGTGACGGAGACAATTAAGGTACATTTTGAACAGATAAAAACTGTGTGATTAATCGTGATTAACTACGGACAATCACATGATTAAAAATTTTAAATCGACTGACAGCCCTAATTTAATCAAGTCACAAAATATACACCAATGTAAAATTAACCACAAACTGCAATATAGTGTTTTTTATGTAATAATCACATTACATTGACTTCCTGGAGCAGAGCACACCTTTAGTGATTACCTAATACTGTTCAAAACAACAACTGTTTAAAACAACCAAAACAAGTATGCATTTCAACAATGTACACCTCCACCCACTGTGTTTCTTTCTCTAAAATGTGAATATACAGAAGCGAGAACCTTAAAACTATCATTTAATCGTGACAAAAAGAAAAACCCTGCATGCTAGAATTTGTTATGCAAGATTATTATTTGTTTTTCCCAATAAAAAAAGAGCATGTACAAAACAGTAACCATCATCAATACCCAGATTTCAGGCGACTATCTACAGTATATGTATGTTTACAGTGTGTGTCATCTGGTATGATGGCAGGTCAGCAGCACATGGTTTAGTCTGAATCATTCCAACATCATACCTCCACAGGTTGAAGTAAATTGGAAGGCCAGATTGGAGGATAGACAGTTTGAAATATATTAACCATGCCACAGGTGGAAATGCATACACGCACACACGCACACACACACACACACACACACACACACACACACACACACACACACAAATTTACTACGTATATGAGCACACACGTGTGCACACAGACAAGCTAAAGCGGGGTCAGAGATAAAGAAAGAGATTCCTATCGATGCTGAAGGATATTGAAGCCTTAATAAGAAAATAGATATAGTCGGCTGGCCTTACATTTCACTGTTAGCTTTATTTGTTTTCCCGATACGGATCTAAGGAAAGGCAATATGTAATGGCTTCAAATAAATGGACCACTTTTCCTTTAAAAAGCAAATCGCCATGTTCAGTTCACACAGCCCCGAGGTCTTCATTGATGACCAATAAAGCCTCCGTAAGGATGAGAAAAAGTTGTGCTAAATATACGGAAACTGCATTAATATCAACGCATCTGTTCAATCTTTTCCACTAACAAGTATACTAAACTTATAAATCATTATTTGAAAGATAATTTACAAATGATGTAATTCTAAATAAACAAGAAACCATAGCTTGAATAATATGTGAATGCTTAACCCTCATTTCTAATCATGTTTTTCCTCACTTGTATCTGCTCGTAGTACTTCCTAAATTCATAAAATGAGTTTTGTTTAAAAAGATTCACTGTCAAAGATACATTTTCTCAATAATTAGCATAGACTTCACTTAATGAGATACAGCACACACACACACAGTTTCCAGAATAAGTGCTGTGACAGTTTGACAGTGGTGCACAAGCTTAAAAAGTTGTCCTTAGATGTATTGCAGTTTTGTCTTACGACCGTTGCTACAGTGATGAGTTTCATCATGTGATTGCACTGTTGCGTCAAGAATACATCTGAGGAATGGAGATCATTCTCAGTCAGATCAAGACGGTCGTAAAATCCTAAAGTGCCATTTGGCTATTACTCCGTATTTCTGTTAGTAAATCCAATGTGAAATAAATACTGCCTCAAAAAGTTTATGTGCAAAGTATTCAAAGTATTTCTTTGTTTTAAAAAACCAAGTAGCGTATCTATGCATTCAACTGTAAAGTCATCTGTTGACTGGCAAAACTAGGGCTGTCAAAGTTAACGCGGTAATAACACATTAACGCAAATTAGTTTTAACGCCACTAAATTATTTTATTTATTTATTTTTAGGTTGTAGCGGCATCAGTTTTAAAGCTAGAGTGAAGATACTGGCATCGTACGAAACTAAGAAATATAAGGAATCCGTTGTTACCAACCATGTCATAGTAGCTTATCGCGAAGGAGGCTTAATAATGCATATTTTTATGCTGAATGCAGTACCTGTGAGGGTTTCTGGACAATATTTGTCATTGTTTTGTGTGTTAATTGATTTCCAATCATAAATATATACATACATTTGCATAAAGAAGGCATATTTGCTCACTCCTATATTGATAAGATTATTAAACACTTGACAAATCTCCCTGTAAGGTACATTTTGAATAAATAGAATATGTGAAAATAATTTGTATTAATCACGATTAAATATTTTACAGACCCATGCGAAACATAGACTGTACTATGAGTTTTGCACACAGTTCACCTGGGGAGCTGAAGTCTCTTAAATTGACCTGTTCTAGCACAGCAGCTGGTCTGCACCACTCATGGGATCCATAGTCTGAAACACACATCTGTGCCATTCAATATGACAGACAACAACTGGGTACCAGTCGTATTACAGTGGCCTCAAATCACATTAGAGCACGCCGCGCTGGGGACGGATTGAGGGGTGCTATTCTGGTCGAGGCAAAGAGAGGCCTCTAAGGTCGTTAGACCTGTAGTGGAGTGTACCGCTGTTAAAAGATCCACTACTCTAAACCTGTATTACAGCCTTTAGAAGACATACGCTTGCAAGTGAAGATGTAATTTTGCAACTTTTCTCGCTTCAATAAGGAGCTCTCATTTATTGTTTTTTTTTTTCTTGGTATAAGCACCGAAGACATCAGAGATGCATATGATGTTGTTATGTTTCTAGACTTATTGCAGCTGGGTGAAAAGTGGAGTTAAAGACATCAGACGTCATCAAAACATCCTCTAAAAACTGAAGTGCTCCTACCTGCCATCTATTCCCCATGACATCTTCTCTTACAAGAGGGAATTATATCACATTACAAGGCCGGTGTGGCCTGGTGCTTGATTGCGAGGGGAAATGGAGGAAGAAAGGGAATGATGGATGGAAGGATCAAGTGATGGATGGACAGATGGAGGGGCTGAGACTGGGCTCCATATTTAAGTCTGTATCATACTGGCCAAAATATTCTGTACTTACAGTTTAGATTGAGCTGGGCCGACCCAACACATGTTAGGTGTGTTCATTATGTCTACCTCTACATGTATGCTTGCATGTAAAAAGTCATTTGTCACTCACCCCTTTTTGGCTGCCTTGTCTTTACTCTTGTCCTCTCTGTCCTTGTCTCGGTCTCTTCCTCTGTCCCTCTCCTTCTCCTTCTCCTTTTCCTTCTCCCTCTCGCGGCCCTTGCGCCGGCTGCGGTCCCGCTCTCTGCTGTGGCTGCGGCTCCTCCGGCGACTGCGGCTGTTGCTCCTTTTGCGGCTTTGGGTCCCTCGTCGGCTGCGGCTGCTGCTGCTCTTACTGCGAGACCGCCGGTGGCGAGAATGAGACCTGGTAGAGATTAAAGACAAGTTTGCAGCTGTTAAACCACTGATAATACAACAAACTAATGTTTTTTTTCCTGTTTTTTTCTCAATGAATAAGAAGTGAAATACTGATAGTATTTTCCACTATTGCAGTGTAAAATATCACCAACCTGTTTCAAAGTCTTTATAATCAAGTTATATCCACTTTCTGCCTTGTCTACTTCTACTTCACGTAATTATTGCCTGTATTTCCCAGAATGCCTTTTGATCACCCCCAGCAAATGTGGCTGAGAATGTTTCACTTAGCTGTCAGTTATGCATGTGTGAGGTAACAGCGATAGGAAACAGAAATAGGAACAGTAGGAGCAATGGAGCATGTTCCCACTGAGGGAAAGTCATCTTGTGGATGCATGGCAGTACAGGTGATTCAGTTCATTGCTTGTTGAGGAAATCTATTACTCTTCTACGATGGATTTGTCCTTGTAAGATCATAAGACTGCAACTATCGATTATTTTCTTGATTAATCGGTTAGTTGTTTGGTCTATAAAATGCCAGAAAATGGTGAAAAATGTCGATCAGTGTTTCCCACAGCCCAAGATGAATGTCCCCAAATGTCTTGTTTTGTCCACAACTCAAAGGTATTCAGTTTACTGTCATAGAGGAGTAGAGAAACCAGAAAATATTCACATGTAAGAAGCTTTAATCAGAGAATTTTGACTTTTTTTTCTTAAGAAATGACTCAAACCGACTGATCAATTATCAAAATAGATGGCGATTCATTTAATAGTTGACAACTAATCAATTAATCATTGCAGCTTTAGTCACAATACACAGGAATCAGCTAATGCTGGTGTGTCCACCTCAAGTAAAGTAAATGTTCAGTAACACAGCAACAACAAACATTTATTCCTCATTTATTTTGGTATATATCTTTGTATTGCTACCTAAATCTGCTGAAAATAAGTGTTTTTTTGCTTTCAATATATTTTTCAAAAGATATAATGTTACATGTAATAAAGACTTGCAAACTGGTTAAATCTACTGTAAATGACACCCAGCCCGATGTGAGAGCAACTTCCTTGATATGGTGACTTTACATCAGAGCTGCAACGATTAATCGACTAGTTGTCAACTATTAAAATATTCACCAACTATTTTGATAACCGATTTATCGGTTTGAGTCAAAATTCTCTGATTCCAGCTTCTTAAATGTGAATATTTTCTGGTTTCTTTACTCCTCTATGACAGTAAACTGAATATCTCTGAGTTGTGGACAAAACAAGACATTTGAGGTCGTCATCTTGGGCTTTGGGAAACACTGATCAACATTTTTCACCATTTTCTGACATTTTATAGACAACAAATCAAATAATAATCAACAGATATAATCGTTAGTTGCAGCCCAGTTTATATTAACAAACTGTAACATTGGCATCGGTTAACAAAACATAGAATACAACTCACGAAGATAAAATTCCTGGAGTGGACAAATACATCCTTCATTGGATGGACCTAATAATACAGTTATGTACAATCACATCCACTGTGACACACACACAGAGACACAGTAGAAATAGAGCCAATTAGAGGAGGGCTCAGAGGAAGGCCTGTCCTCAGTATTGATCCTGACATTGGCCCTCTGGTCTCAAAAAGATTAACAGCAGGAGATTTACTTTGTTAGTTATGACACACAAACATAAACACACAGATACACACAGTTACACACATCATTTAAACATCAACAAAAAAAGAGAATTGAAAGTGTAACTCATGCTTCAATATGGTGCCGTACACACAGAGACACAAATTACCAAAACATAACCGCTTATTTATGTGTCACTGCGGATGCCTCTATTAACGCAGACAAAATCCTTCAACATATTCTGCTTGTGTGTGTGTGCGTATCCTGTGTCAATGTACATGTACGTGTGTGTGTGTGTGTGTGTGTGTGTGCGTGTGTGTGTGTGTGTGGGAAGGACCGTGATTTGAACCCCCAGCAGAAATCGGCAGCTGAGATGCCGTTATTTTCCATCATCTATCATTTTATTGATTTGTCTATAAAAACAGTCAAACCTGCTGTCCACGAGCTTTATTGCTTTCCCCCCTTTATTAGTTTGCAGTTTGGGACATCCAGAGCTGTCTCTCTCCCGACAGAAAACTAATCATTTTCTTCAGACGCCTGTCACCATCCTAACAGACAACACTCTGACAACTGTTGCAATCAATTAGGCCGGGGCGATCCTGATCACTGGAGAGTAGCTGCACTAGTCCAAGGTCTTGAAAAGAGATGCTCTCTTAGAACCAAAAAAAAAAAAACCCAAAACAAATAAAATAATTGTCTTTAAAAGTCCAGTTTTTCAAAACCACATTAGTGCAATCTGTAGTGAATAAAACTATTTCATAAGCGAAGGTCAGACAATGACCAATATCATTAAAATATTACCATATATGTATTGCATACAGTATATGTGAAACTCAAAAAGTTTAGTTCCATGTTCATGTTTTCAGTCTGCAACGACAATGATTATTTACTTTACGGATTAATCTGCAGATTTTCAATCATTCAACAAAAATCCAGAAAATAGTGAAGAAACTGTGCAGCCTGTCGTCATCAAATGGCTTCTTCTGTCCAAACCCAAATGATATTCAACTAACTGTGACAGAAGACAAAAGAAAAACATTTTTACATTATGAAAGTCAAAAATAGGACTGCAACTTATAATTCTTTTTCGTAATCAATTAGTATGCCAGTTATTTTCTCGATTAATCACTTTATCTATAAAATGCAGGGCTGCACCCTCTTAGTCAGCAATCAGTCGTTTTGGTCTCAGATTAGTCGTTTTGTATGTTTTTTTCATGCTTAATAACTTATTTCTAAGAAACTTATGAGCACATCTCTAGTAAATACAAGATTTAAAGTGGTGCTTTTGTGCGATTCTTTTTGTAAAAACTCAGTTTTACAGATCTGTCGATTAAATCAACTAATCGATTGGTCAACAAAATCATATGAGTGTTAGTCAACTAAGAATTTCTTTGGTCGAGGACAGCCCAAATAAAATGTCAGAAAATAGTGAAAAGTGCCTGCTACAGTTTCCCAACACCTAAGATTATGTATTCAAATTGTTTGTTTTGTGCGACAAAAAGTCCAAAATCCAAGTTTACAAAAAGAAAAAAAACAGCAAGTCATCACATTTAATCATCATTAATGTTTAGAGGTTTGGCTTGCTGAAACAATTAATCCATTATCAAATATTTGATGAACAATTTTCTGTCCATCTCCTCTAACTAATCGTTGCAGCTCTAGTCAAAACCTCTACAGTTATAGCATTTTAGCTTTAAAATAAACGACTTCATTGATGAATCAACTATCAAAATAGTTGCAGACTAACTGATTAATTGACTAATTGTTTCAGCTCTAGTTACAGTAATACAGCAGTATTTGAGTAGCTGCAGCGCTCCTATTTCTTCTCCATTAACAACTTTCCCCACAGTAAAACCAGTCTCATTGCCTTCTGCAGAGCAGATACTAAAGCAGACACCCTGGTGTGATGATCAAAAATAATTATTATGAAACATCTGATTCAGAGGCAGAGGTGAAAGCAGTCATCAGTCACAGGACATTTGATTCGGAGTGTTTAATACGGTGTTTACTGGAGCTGCGATTAGGCTTGTCAGAGAATCACAGCTAATGGGAAAAAAGCAAAAGAAAAACATTGGCATTTTTTGGGGTTTGGAGTCTCCAAGCGAGATAATCCATCAATGGCCCGAACAGACCTTGGAATGAGCGAATCTATGTGTTGACAATGCCTGCGTATGTTTGTAATCAACAGTACATGAGGGGAAATACAACAGAGTTGCAGTGTTCCAAACCAAAGTCTTATATTTACAGCCAAGCAAATTGTGGCCAGAAGCAGCAGATGCAATAAACACAATCTCTCTCCCTTTTTCTCTCTCTCTCTCTGTCTCTCTCTCCCTCCCGTTCTCCCTCTGATGGCAAAGAAAACAGCCCACTTCTGGGGTGTGCAGCAAATTAAATTTACTGTAGTTAATAGAGTGAGCCTATGCTGCTAAATGTCAATTTCCTGACCAAGTCCTTCCCCTTGGAGAATGATTAGCTAATTTGGGCTGGGGATAAATGGGCTAATGCAGGACACAGACAGATAAACAGCCACAGTTGGACCCCATGCCAAGCCCTTTCCCTGCTTTACATTTTATTGGCCTTATTATCTCCAGGGAAAATGGGTCCCCCTATGGCCTAAACATATTTTCATTTCTAATAAAAGGCCCTCGCTGGTTGCCCCCACGTACAAACCCCCCTTACCCCCCACCCTCACACACACACACAGCCTCCTTCCTCCATTCCCTCGTTTCACAGTCCAATCCATTAAATCGGAGCTCTGCAATTGGCTGGGACCGTTTTCCTGGTGAATTATCAATAGAGTAATTATGCTGCATGTTGGGAGCCGGGCTGAAGCTTATCGCCGCTGACCCCCCGGTGCGCGCCAGGATATGATCCCTCACCACAGCCCATTGGGGTAATTATGTGGTCGGGTGTGAAGCTGGATGGTGTGTTACCCTTATCAGTCTGTATTCTATTTCTGTTTTCATTGAAAATTGGACATTAATGGCAGCGACGCGATACCACTAGTGTCAGATACAGGTGAACGTCTCCAGTGGAATCTGACCCCATTTAAAATCATTATTCATACTACGCAGCGGAGGGACGGGGAACACATGAACACACACACAAAAAGACCAATTATCCTCACTGTTCCTTTAACCTTATCTTCCCCCGTATTCATATTGTTTCTTCGTTTTCCCCCGACCGCCATCCTCTGTTGCGAGGACAAAACAAAGTTCGTGTCCATATTGTATTTGTCCTGTGGCAGAAAAAAAACGCCACACAGCAAGTGATGTTCTCAGTGATGCCCCGAGCAGCGTCCCTGTCCATTAGGCCCGCGTGGCGCAGCAGTGATTAATGGCTGTGTAACTTTAACCCTATCACATTTCAGTGGACGCTGGCGACGGTGACCCCTGTCTGACCAGAGGCTTTCTTCTGTTTCTGGCTAGATATTGTATTAATGATAAGGAGTACAAATTATTGATCAGAATAATGTGAGTAGGATTTTATTTTGCAATTGTTTAATTGAAAGTTTTGCATCTTACCATCGTTTTGACTGTTTTCATCTACATATGTCAATGTAAAGAGCCTATATTGATACTGTGCCACTACCCATTTTACAATATAGTTGTCCTTTTTCATTATTCTTTCTGAAATGCTGAAATAGGACACTGTTTTAAGCTAAATGGCTATCTACAACTCTGCTTTCTAGTAAAATCTGAGCACTTTGTCACTTTTTTTTTTCACAAAATTATTTTTTACAACAACAGCTTTTGCCATAGGTGCACTATCCCTATCATAATCTAATCTTTGCAAAATGATGAGGTAGTCAGCTTCCATAAGCAAGTACAGCAGAAGACAGTACACCCATTAAGCTTAAAATATGGACAGTATCATGTTTCAGCTCTTCAAAAAGGCCGGAGAGAGAAATTGTCTATGAAAAAGTACAAACATGGACAACAGAAGCCAGTGGAGCGGAGGCTAGCTCAGAGGTGTACAGGACTGAGCCAACTATTAATTGTAACTAAAATCACAATAATTGAAATCACGATATGCCTTTAAACAATATTAATTGTGTAATGTTGGATAGACTAGAGAGAGATGGTGCCATGTACAATTTGTAAAATTATATAGGCGGTGCTATCTAGCCTAAAGAAATACAATGCAGAAATCATAGGAGTTTTCTGATTAACTTCTTTTAGATGGTTTTATAACGACTAAAGAGGTATTTGGAAAAACTCAAATTTATTTCAAATCTTTGATATTTTTTCTTTGTATCTACAATTTATTTCACTACACCCAGCTAAATTTGAATAATTCAAAAAAGTATAGAATATTTGGTTTCAAAATCGTGAAAAAATAAGCAGTACTCTCTGCTCTGAAACGCTGAGGGGGCGGGGGGCGTGTCCGCTGAAGGCGCCGAAATCACGGCCAATCGCGAGTGAGGGTTGATTACATCTCACACTGCTGCGCTACTTTCACAGAACGTTAACCTCTCTATGAGCAGAGCATGCGTACTAGAGACTTCCGCCGGCCGAGACACCTAACTTCTGGTTCAGCCCTTTGCTGCTAACTTGAATGGGGATAAGATAAATCAATTGCGCGGCTCTTCTAGACTTTCCAAATGTTATTGAATCAAATTGTGATCAAATTGTGAGGGTTTCTTATGCTCAAAACAATTTATCCATCGTTTTACAGCCGCAACAGTAGCGACGGAGTAAGCTATGGCAGAGCCTATGACCTAAGCACAAGTTCAACTAACTCGGTTGTGATTGGCCAGTGAATCCAGTCCTGGAACATGAATGCAGCACGTTCTCATGTGCACCCCGAATGACAGCGAAGACCGGAGACAGACCGGGCAGGATGGTCGGTAAAAACTTTATGGATTTTGCAGGTTATTCTAATGGCTCCAGTGCGTCATCCACCCAAAGAATCCTAAATCCAAAAATGGAGAACAACTGTTTAACGGTCAAACGCCACAATTCAGTATGATGTAGTTACGTTTTTTCACGTTTTGAGCAATTATTCTCTAATATAGTATAATGTGTTTAGAAACAAATCTCTGATTTTACTTTACCCGGACTTTAACCAGCCCACCGCTGGTAGTACTACCTATCAAGTAACGATAAAACCTTAGATTTAAGCACTCTCCAGCCTCCCTAACCCTCCCCCCTCCTCCACACACACACATACACACAAAGACTACAAAAAAGCTTGCCAGTCGACTTTTCCAAGCAATAGACAGATTGAAAAAGAAACGGGCCTATTGAAAGTGAGAAGATCCATATTTGAAGAACTTCATTAATGCGCTGTTCCCCGCCGAGTTATTTCCAGTGACAGAGCACACAGCAGCAGCTTCATGTTCAAGTTAAAAGTCACTTTTCTTTTTTTCTGCCATTTCAATGTGTCTAAAAGCACCTTGAGTGAGCAATGTGCATTTCCTGCTGCCAAAAGACGTGGAAAACAGCTGTTCCTGCCTGACGCTGCCTGCTGAATGGAATGCAAATATGTTAACCATCCAGAATTTATTACTTTTGAGTGCTCTTCAAACGCAACGGCAGACACAAGTTTAATTTATGATATTCCTCTAATTATGAGAGCTGTTGAAATCATTTCCCAAGCTGCTTCCTCCTTCCAAGCAGCCACATTATCTGTTCCCTCGGTTCACGGTACACGCACACGCACACTCACACACACACACACACACTCAGTCATCCACCATGCACACCCACACAGAAACATAAATACACACACACACACACACACACACACAAAATAACACACAAGGATTCGCTGCAAAGTAGCTGATTGTGAGCACAATTAACACAGCAAAGACGGAGCATGAAAGATTCGCAGAAATGTTTTTTCTCCGTTCCCCTCTGCTTCATAAAAGCAATGTTTAGATTTGTCATAATCTTCAGTTTGCTTTTAATTTAGCAGTCGTCAACACAAACGTCTGCAATGCCCTGCTATGCTGTGAAGCAGAAATGAGACCCCATGCAGGCCACCCACTCACAAACACCCCCACCCCCTCTCTCCATACCCACCCAAACACACACACACACACACACACGGTTACAGCCACAAGCCACAAGGTCAAGTCATTTAGCAGAGTTCAAAGGCCTTCACAGACCCCTCAGATCTATATGAACCTACAACGGCCAGCCAACGATGAGGGAAAAGATGACTTTCTGAAGCAAGATGTGGTTTCCATGTGTGTCTATGTGCATGGACGCCGCATGCCCATGTGTTGATTACCCGGCGTCTTCATTGGCGCATATGCCTAATGTCACTCAGCCTCCTCATCGCAATCCTAAACTTGGCCGTCTGGTGTGCGCCCGCGACCTTTGACCTCCCGTGCAGCCGAAGCTCGACATGACACCCATTAGCAGCTGGAGCCGAGGGGGGCCCGGGCTCAGCCACTCAGCCCAGACACAAGGTCAAGTGAAGGTCACGCTTAGACTAGGTGCTAACTTGCCAACTCGCTCACAGCCACTCACGCAATTGAAACCCACTTTTTCTCCTCTCTTCCATCCATCACGGCCCGGAACAATTAGTTACGCCGAGTTAGGAGAGAGTTGTTTTGGTTGTCATTGCCTCCATCTGTAAAGAGGGTGGAAAGCAGGGAGGGAGGAAAAGCTGTAGGAGGAGGAGAGGGAGTGCAACACTAGACAAGGAGAGACAATAGGTGAAGGACAGCAGGAGGCTATGGAGGGAAAAGTAACGATAAGATAAAGAAGAAAAAAAAAAGTTGGGGAGTCAAGAGCAACCAGGGTAACAAAAAAGGGGGAGAATGAAAAGGAAAAGATTGGGAGTTATGGAGAGGACCGAGCAGACAGCCGTGCTTCACATCAAGCTGGCTCCAATTAGCAGGTGTGCTCTCAGACGCTCGCTCTCCCTCTCTCTCTGGTCAGGGAAGATGTATTTTTCTGCCTTTTATACGCATGTATTTATGAAGTGGTAGGAGATCTGAGGGCCCTTAGCATAACAGCCTTTTATTGTTTAAATGTGGACTGCTCGGCCCCGTGTGCTTAAGTGATTTAGGAACCTCACAACTCCGGTATAAGAAAAATCATAAACGCTGAGACAAACCATGTGGGTGGACTGTAAAAGGCACCGAGGAACGGGCCGACAAAAAGCAGACACACATTCCACTACTAAAGGGAAACTACACTTAATTAAACACCCAAGACACAACTGGAATAGCGCCCTGTAAAAAACTATTAGTTTCCCCTCTTCAGTGGAATAACATAAAGTTGTCTTCTGACAGAACAGAGGCTTGTCTCATAAAGAAGTTTCTAAAAATCTTTTTTTTTTTAAGAACTGCTGTCAAGATTGAACAAGGAGAGGGAGAGAGGGAGAGAGAGAGACGAATGCAGAAAGAGAGATCAAGAAATGAATAGAAAGAGAAAACACTCCACCCTCTGAGGGAAAAAAACCTCTCCTCTCTCACTACATCTGTCGCTTCTCGTGGTCTACATGTTTCATGCACAGAGTAAGAAGTCAAATATAAAAAATAAAATATATTTATAATAAAATAAAATATATATAATAAAATATATATATAAATAATAAAATAAAAATTATAATAAAATAAATATATATATAATAAAATATAATAAAAATATATATGTGTATATTTCGTATCTATTTTATATTTTTCTATTTATTTTCCTATTTTAATCTAAACACTCTTAATCTTTAGTATGAATGGCAATAGTTTGATTTGACTTGCTATGCGCTGTTGTAATCAGGATCCAAATGGTGCCACATGTTACAGTGATGGCATAAATGTCATTCATTACACATCTGCAGTAGCGCTTGAGAGACGCAACGCGACGCACGCTTTGTTATCCCACTTTTTCCGAGTGTCAATATCCCACAGAGTTTACAGAGAAATCTGGCAAACTTCCACTCCAACAAAACTGTTGACTGCATTTAAAATAATTACATTTTTCTTGCTTTGATTTCGAGCCAAAATCGCGACGTCGGGCTCTCTGTTCAACCAGTCACAGAAGTCTGCTCTTTGTTCAGCCAATCATACGACAGTTGGCCACGTATCCTTTTGGGCGATCCATCTATCTCCACTTCATCCTCATGTCCTCGACTCTGCCAAAACCCCGAATGGATAGACAGAACAAAAAAGGAAGACAAATTTCAAATAGAAAAACTCATGCGCATGCTGAGAAAGTGTTTCATTACTTTCAAAAAGATTGTCAAGGTTTCAGTCAAGGCGCACATGATCCTTGTTTCATTTCTCTGCCATTCTCTCTCATTTTTCTCTTCTTTTTCCACAAATAAATTACTAAACGTGTGAGTGAAACCACATGCTTGTGTGTGTGTGTCAGTGTGTGTGTGTTTGTGTGGTTCCTTTGCTTGTCCAAAGTGAACTGACAAGTGCAGGCAGTGGTTCCATTAGCTGGCAATTTGCTCTCAAGTTGTCCGCGAGGGAGAGGAGGAATGAAGGAGTGTTTTTTGGCAGGACGACGCACATGGCTCTGCTTAGGACGAGTTAAGTGAGGTGCTCACACACATAATCCTAGGCCATCATTCAAACACTCTCGTAGCACATACACTCTCAAAACATGTGAATATAACCACAGCCTAAATGGAGATCAATGCCTCAAATAATGAAAATGTAAATCTATTGTAAACATATTTACTTGATAAACCCATTGATAAATGAGTGCTAAAAAGTCAACGCTAAGTAGTCTGAATATGACGGTGCCAGCGTATTGTAAAGACCAACTATATACGCTTCCTCTGAGTCCCAGAGAACGACGGTGTCCATATGGTTTGAGCCAGAGCATAAGTAGAGTACAAGGTAAACAAGCTTGACTGAGGTTTGTCCATGCATGCTCTCTTAGCATGCGTCTCTACGGACTGGCTCAAAACCTGGCCACTGAATCACACGCAGCACATACCTCCCTCCCTCTGTATGTGTATGTGTGTGTGTGTGTGTGTAGCATGTTTAAGAGTGAAAAGAAGAACTGTGGACAGACGGTGGCGTTTATCTGTGCATAAATTAAGAGCAGAAGCTGTTAATTAAAAGGGGGAGTGGGGGGAGAATAAGCACAGATAAAATAAAACTTTGCTAATCGGCTACTTGGCAAGGTGACCTCTGGGTGCACCGGGCGTCATTCTAGGACCCGCTGTCCTGCTGGGCGAGTGGCACAGGGGGGTAATGTGCAGGTCCGGCTATGAGCAGCAGGCAACTGGTAGACCCCCCCTCCTCTTTACTCTCTCTCTCTCTCTCTATGTATCACTGTCTCTATCTCTCTCTCTCCCCCTCCTTCTCCGCCCAGAGCGTTATTAGACTCAGGGCTCCGCTGCGGCTCCAAACAGCTCAATGACAACACACAGGGCCTGCCAATTAGAAATAATTAGACAGTCATTTCAGTGGCAAGTCTTTTTAAGTGCATATATAACGATGCAATGATGCTTATTAGCCGGCCTGAGCCGGCGAGGACCAGGGCCTCAAACGCTTTGGCGCTGGAGAAAATAATTATGCCAGTGATCACAAAGCGAGCTGCACATCTCTGTACTTCACCTCCACGCGTTTCAAAAATCCACTTCATTAGCTCCCGTAATTAATCCTCCATTAATTGCAGGAAAAGCCCAGTTTACCTCCCTTCGTTTCTAATTATCATCTTATAAATAGTTATGGTTCTAATTAATGTGTTCATTAGGCAGGATATTTCTCTCAAAGCCTCGCTGGGAGCCAAAGGTCCGGCTCGGCTCTCTCTGAAGCCTAACCAGCCAGAAGGTGAGGCCATCCTGCCTGCATTTGCTTTTATTTTACTACATTCAACCTCCTAATTGGCATTTAAAACCCAATTTGGAAGAACTTCAAGAAGCTTAAATAGGAGAGAGAGACAGAGAGAAGGCAGGATGGAAAGAGAGAGAGATACATTTGGTGTTCATTTTCCTATGCCAGAGCTAAAAGCGTTTCTGTCTCCGTCTTTCTCTTGGTCTGGCCAGACGGATGAGGCTTTTCACTGTCATAAAGTGAACACAATGAAGGCTGATTGCATGTATTAGTCTTTGGCATTATAGAGGTTTTATTTGCAAAACATTGCACGTGTGTCTCAACCAAAGAAATAACAGTAGGGGTGTCAAACTTCTAATGGGTTTCAGTCATCAAACAGACAAATTTTGTCTTTCGTATAAAGTAACTAGTCTGCTCTCTATGATACTTAAATTAATCACAAAGCTCTGCGTTCATTCAAACAGCTTTCAAAAAGGGAAATTACCCAGCGCTGTCAATGATTAGAGCTGTAACTTCAAAAAACTTTTCTTTTTTTTTTTTAGGCAACCTTTGTTAAATTCCAAAACCTATACAAACATGAAGAACTTAAACTGTAATAAGAATTTATTAAAGTTATTTTGGGAACACTGAATCTTCAAATATTGCAATGTTTGGAAAAATTTAATTAGTAAATCGCCCTATTTCCCAACTACACAGCTCATTATCTGGTAATTTTTATTTATGAGCCAGTACATTAAATGCTAATTATAAACAAGTGTGTCTCTCTCTCTTGTGTACCGGTATAACACCATGAGTGGCCATCTGATAAAGTTATGAACAACAAAAAACAAAACTAACAAAACAAAAAAAGATTTCTTCTAATTTGTCTATTTTACCAACACATTAAAGGTGCTAAATGCGAGATTGGGAGCATTTCTATTGCCTCCACACGGCTCTCAACATGGCGACGGCTGAGCCTGCGGCTAGCAGCCGACAGTGAAAACAATGACAACACTGCAAACAGTGTTTACCTGGGGGGGGGGAACCGGAGGGCGGGTGCTATGCTTCTGCAACGGCTATAACCGCTGTATGAGAGCAGTGCAAAGCGGCAACCATGAGCTAGCCAGTGGGGCACGCTCACATGCACCAACATGCACTAAAAGCACACACAGCCAGCCCGGCTATGTCAACAAAGCACGGAGAAGCTCTGAATACAACACACACAGAGGGAGAGAGACTTCATTCTCTGCTCGGGTGGACCTATATATCTTTACATAGCATTTTTTGGTTTGCTGCTATATTAATGCTCTTAATATAATCTTTAAATGCTTATAAAACCACAGTTCATCTTCTCATAGAAAATGGGTTTCATCTTTCTACCTCCGCACTCAAAAGCGTGAAAATGAAGATATAAATGACTAGGAAATAAAAGCTGTTACCTTTTATTAGATACTATTGAGATTCTCTGCATCTTTATAGTGATTAATAGCTACAGTATGAGCATTTAACAGCCTACCAATTTAACCAGTTACATGAACAGGTCGGAAAATATACACAGGTGACTTCACACGCCTTTGATGTCTGCGGAAAAAGCTGTTTGGATGCATCATTAGAAATGCAAGCATAGTAATGATGTTTTCCCTGTATTACAAAATTTGAGAGTTGTGGGAAATACAGAATTACTCCTCTTTACGAGCTTATTAATGAGAGTGATGAACTCTTGAGTGTGAACGTTCTTTCCTATTTTTGATATCACTTTCTGATTTAAACACAAATCAGCGTGCTAGAGTCATTTCTGACACACTGATTCGGCAGCTGATACCCAAGAGATTCCTCCTTCACACAATGACTAAAAGCACAACAACTATCTTTCCAGCCAAGGCTATAACATAACATAACATAACATAACATAACATAACATAACATAACATAACATAACATAACATAACATAACATAACATAACATAACATAACATAACATAACAGGATTTAAGTGTCACTGCTCTCAGTTTGCTTAACAGATGGATAAAAAGAGAAAAGGGACATCACTTTGATGTTAAGCTAGTCTTTGTTTGGGACCACTAACTCCCTCATTTGATCGTCCACGTGAGAGGACCGGTGTGATGCCTTTTGTGAGGTGAATTTTGTGTGTGTGTTGCAAAGTGCAGACTGTACAGCTAGGTTGCTACCCAGGGGAGAGGCCTAGTGTGTTGTGAGCCTGCAGGATGGAGGAGTTCGGTGGAGTGGGGTGGTGGTGGTGGTGGGGGGGTACGGCTTGGCAGAAGTGAGGGGTGAGGGAGGGGGGGTTTTCCTCTGGCGGTAGAGGGGAACACTGCTTGCGGCGAGGCGCGGATGAAAGAGGCTGTCTGTGTCAGTCACTTATTCCTCCCTTTGGTAAATAAAGGTTTCTGACAACAAAGCCGAGCAGCGCTTGACTGGCCTTTACAGCAGATAAATAAAAAAGACAACACAGAGAAAGAGAGTAAGACAGAGAGAGAGAGAGAGAGAGAGAGAGAGAGAGAGAGAGGGGGAAAGAGAGATACACACAACAACAAACGCGTTCAGATCTCACGACTGGAAGCATGTTGATTTTTATGGAGTAGAGAAGACGCAGCCGAACCAAACCAGGTCATCTTTCAGTTTAAATCAACACTTTGCAAGTCCGGTAATAGGGGAAGAAGGAAGAAAGGGCTGAATGTCATCCTGTGGAAGGGGGGGCAAGAAAAGATGTTGAGAGTCCACGGGTTAACAGACAGATGGATGAAAAACAGCCAGGAGCCCGCTCTTAAATTCCAGTATAGTATACTCTAGACTAACCTGAGACCACTATAAAACAGTGAGAACACTAAGTGAGATACTGCGACTTAAAGAAGAAAAAGGATTTAGGGTTTGTTCGCATTCTTCCTCATCTTATTTCCTATCCATCAGCACCACCATTCCTTATGGTTCTCTCATAATGGCAAGCGGTTTTTTGTTGAGGAAACCAGATTCCACTTGTCATGTCCTCAAAACACACTCAGGGTCGTTTCCCTTATGAAGCCAGCGACACCCAAAACCACCTGCTACATCACACACGGTCTAAGCCGTGTGAATAAATATATGTTGGACACAAATGCGCAGAATCATTTCCACCCTGTCACCTGACGGGGGAATTGCTGATCCAGGTGCAATGAAAAAGCTGGGAGGCCACACTGCTCGCCCACAATAAAGTTTCCTCACCCCACCTCGGTCTTCTTGCACTCGACTGCCCTGCCTTCGCTTTCCTCCCCTTCTATAAGACCTTTCCACTCCTCCCTTCAGTTCCTCACCTCAACCCTCCCCGTTCTCCCAAGCCGCCTGGATGACCTTGCGCGCGCTCCGTGTCGGTGCTAGGCAGGAAAAGCTATCTAGCAGATGTACGACACCTCATCTCATACGGGGGAAAAATTGCTGTGTGAAATAAATACCAGGCCATCGCTCAAACCCCTGCACACACACACACACACACACACACACACACACACACACACAC
>CAKAOH010038440.1:0-10127 GCA_916701665.1 Sebastiscus tertius
TATGTTGGATGTTTGATACGCGGAGAAATTAAATTGAGAGATTAAGAAAATGACTGAAATACTGCAAATAACACCCTTAGATTTAACAATAATGTTGAAAATGTTAAAAGTGTTAAAGTTTGTAAAATGTAATCTGTGTTAAAGAGGGCTTGAGCAACAAAGATCAGTCTCTCCTACACCTGACGATGTTTCCGAGAAAAGTGACTGTTCCAAGGGTGAACCTCCCAACTTGAATCAAGGACAACCAGGGTAAGATATGTTGGTTATGTTGGATGTTTGATACGCAAAGAAGTTAAATTGAGAGATTAAGAAAATGACTGACCTACTGTAAATAACACTCTTAGATTTAACAATAATGTTAAAAATGTTAAAAATGTTAAAAGTGTTAAAGTTTGTAAAATGTAATCTGTGTTAAAGAGGGCTTGAGCAACAAAGATCAGTCTCTCCTACACCTGACGATGTTTCCGAGAAAAGTGACTGTTCCAAGGGTGAACCTCCCAACTTGAATCAAGGACAACCAGGGTAAGATATGTTGGCTATGTTGGATGTTTGATACGCAGAGAAATTAAATTGAAGAAAATGACTGACCTACTGTAAATCCCATTTTAAGGCTGAAAAATAATGTTAAAGATGGTAAAAGTAAAGTTTGTAATTTGAATCTGTGTTAAAGGAGCAATATGTAACACTGACAGCTAGTGTTTAAAATGGGCACAATCCTCCCCAGATCGAAGCTCACGCGGGTTGCCAGGTTGAAGACACTGAATCTACAGGAGCGCAAGACAAGCGCAACATTATACTTTTCCGATTGGTCGAACAACAAAGAAAAACACGGCTTGAGATGAATTTATAAAAACACAAGCCGTGTGCTAATTTACAAACATCGTTGGGCGGATTACTTAGAAAAACTCCTCTGTTTTTTGACAACAGCCACTGCCGCCATTTTGGACTGAAAACACCCATTATATTTATAATATTTTATTGTTCAACACAGGCCATTTCGGTAGAATATGATAATAGAAGAGAAATAATTTTGTTTTACTTTCGTACAACACTTTTTTATGTGGACGTTTCACTGGCGTCTGGTAGTCGCTTTTAGTCCAAAACGGCGGAAGCGTAGCTCTACTGCTGAGCCCCGATGTTGCAATTGAATGAACATTTGACTTTCACTTCTTGGCAATATATGTTCTATGATGTTGGTTATGTTGGATGTCTGATACAGAGATATTCAGAGACAAAGACAAAGTAAATAGAAGAGAATGACTAGTCAGTGTAGTGAGATGAATTTTTCCCACCTTGAAGCTCAACAGTTATGTCACAGATGTTAAAATTGTTAATGAGGTAGGAAAAACAACATGCTTGTGCATACTGTTACAGTTATAACAGAGAAAAAGACAAAGTAACGATATGAAGAAATGACAAAGTAGAGCAGTGAAGCCTGAGAGATACATTTCACCTCAAACAAAGTATATTCATCCTTGTCAAATAAATGTATCTTTCTCTACTGATACAAACTTCTCGACTGTGTCCTGCAGTGGAATGGGAACTGGCCCGGATGGACAAAACCTCAGGAAAGGTAACAAGAACAACAGAAACTTTATTAGCTTTACATTCTCAACATATTCTCATACAACAGGTCATATGATATCTTAGAAAAAGTTATTTCTCGTTTTCCGTTTGTTTCCCTACGAATGTCCAGCAACACATGTCAGTGTCCGTTTGTTACATGCATACAGTCTTTTCAAAATAAACTTCTGTCTTCACAGTTAACAACTTCCATAGGTTTAGGCAAGAAAGCTACTTAGTTAGGTTTAGGAAAAGATTGACTTGGTTAGGTTTCGGCAACAAAACTACTTGGTTAGGATTAGGCAACAAACTACATAGTTGGGTTTATGCAACAAAACTACTTAGTTAGGTTTAGGCAACAAAACTACTTAGGTTTAGGAATAGATCGACTTGATTAGGATTAGGCAACAAAACTATTTAGTTAGGTTTAGGCAACAAAACTACTTAGTTAAGTTTAGGAAAAAATCGACTTGGTTAGGATTGGGCAACAAAACTACTCAGTTAGGTTTAGGAATAGATCGACTTGGTTAGGATTAGGCAACTAAACTACATAGTTGGGTTTAGGCAACAAAACTACTTAGTTAGGTTTAGGCAACTAATCTACTTAGTTAAGTTTAGGAATAGATCGACTTGGCTGGGATTAGGCAACAAAACTACTTAGTTAGGTTTAGGAATAGATCGACTTGGTTAGGATTAGGCAACAAAACTACTTAGTTAGGTTTAGGAAAAAATCGACTTGGATAGGATTAGGCAACAACACTACTTAGTTAGGTCTAGGAAAAGATTGACTTGGTTAGGATTAGGCAACAAAACTACTTAGTTAGGTTTTAGGAAAGAAAACGGCTTAGTTAGGTTTAGGAAAAGATCATAGTTTGGCTTAAAATAACTCCCGAAGTGGCGTTACTTTTGTACGTAAATTACGTGACAAATACATTAACGTTGACTTCTAGTTTCCACACAACATGAATGATGGTCTCCTGGGCGAAAGTCTGGTATTTTTTGAAGCCACCCATCCACCCGACCTCTTCCTTATGTGGTGTTCGCCACTCTTTGTATTTTCTGGTTGATTACGTGGATTATATACAAATTGATTTTGTGGGATGGACATGAATTGCAGTGCGTTACTTTTCGTATTTATAACTACAGTGTATGAGCTTTAAAATCAACACATTTTTACAAATGAATTTAAATGAAACCTAAAACATTGCAAACTCATACCTAAATTTCTTTATTGTCATACTTTTTGCCTCTGGGCTTTAACTGCAGGTATAACATTACACTGTGTCTTATAGCTGCCATTATATTGTGCAGGTGTGTAAAATTAATTGCAATTACTGCATTCTGTTTTCTCTGTATTGTCTTTAACATTTCTTTAGGCAAAGATGTCAAACACAAACTCACAGCAGACCTGAAAAGGAGAATCCTCAGTCAGCATGAAGACGAACTGAGAAGACATGAAACTGACACAGAAATCTACGAGATACCATCTGTCCCAAGCAAGAACGCTAAACCACAAACCTTTGATGCATTATTTCCTAATTCAAAGAAAAAGAAAGTGAGAACAGTGCTAATGAGGGGAGTGGCTCGTGTTGGTAAAACATTTCAAAAAACATTGTTCCTGGTAGACTGGGCCAAAGGAAAATCCAACAAAAACATAGACTTGATAGTGTCATTTAATTTCCGTGAGCTGAACTCAAGAAGAGACGGAGTTCAAAGCATGAATGATCTGATTCATCATTCCCTCAATGATGATAAAGACAGTTCTTACAAGTATGACGAGTGTAAAGTAGTGTTTGTCCTTGACGGCTTGGAAGAATGTGAACTTCCTCTGGATTTTGCTAATAACAAGGACCTGACTGATATGGAAGAGCCAGCCTCGATGGATGTGCTGCTAACAAACCTCATCAAGGGCAAACTGCTTCCCTCTGCTTGTCTCTGGATCATCTCTCAACCTTCAGGACTCGATAAGATCCCTCCTGAATTTATTCACAAAGAGACAGAATGTCGAGGTATGAAACTGTGACAGAAATATATTTTCATGTATTGTGTGACCTGCATCCTAAACTTGATTTTATTGGGAACCAATGTGCTTCAACATTGGTTACTCTAAAATGTTGTTTTGGTATAACTTGCTCACTATGTTGTCCTGTAAATAATTTTAACTGTTCAAAACAACCACTTTTATAATAACTTAAAGGAACAGTGTGTAGCATTTAGGGGGATCTATTGGCAGAAATGGAAATTGCTGTGTTTCTGTTACCTTAGACTGAGCCGTTTATATCTATGTACAACTAGGGTCCGCTTCATGGAGCCGTCCACCATGTTATAGTAGCCCAGAGCGGACAAACAAATCACTGGCTCTAGAGAGAGCCATTTACGTTTTCATGTTTTTGCGTTGGCCACTGTAGTTCTCCTACCAGCCCAATCGGACAGCAGTTTGTGAAATAATCATGACATTTAATGTATTGATTCAAGTTTCTTTGGTGATGGTCACCACGAAATTAGTTCATATGTAATCCATGTAATTGTGAACTGGGAAGTATAAACAGTGGCGAACGTTGCGTAGGGAGGGGGTTGGGACGGATTGGTGGGTCAAAACACACAGCACTTTTGTCCAGGAGACCGGTGTTTGTGTCCCGTGTGAAACCAGAAGTCAAAGTTGATTAATTTGACATGTAACTTCCGTACTTAAGTTACGGCACTTCCGTTGTTATTTAAACCCAAACCGCTTTCTTTTCCTAAACCTAACTGAGTATTTTGTTGCCTAAACCTAACAAAGTCGATCTACTCCTACACTTAAGTAGTTTTATTTTGAAAAGACTGGAGTGGAAGTCACGTGTCGCTGAACTGAAAAAGCTTTAAAAATATGTTATTGAAAGTCGTGCTGAGCGTCACAAAAAATAAACGGAAATTCGTGTCTATGTACACGAATCAAATAAATACGATAGAAATGAAAACTGATCCGAGTCCTTTAATACTGAGTATCTGCTGATACAGAGTCCAATACTTATACTGTTGATTAAATATGTATCTTACACAATGAAATAACAGATGTAGACTACAAAATCTGACACACCTTATTTTTCATGAGCTTCCTGATCCAAATACTCAAGGTCTTGTTTCAGTTAAGCTATCAGCAAAGTTAATCAGCTTAAATTATTAATTGATGCGACCCGATCCGCTAGAGAGAAGACAAATTACTTGAAGACAATCTTTGACAAGTAGACACTGGCTTGCAAAGAGCACTTAACCACACAACAGACAAGTTTAATTTTGTTCTGTGACCAAGTTTCTCACGGAATTAACTTTATTATTACCACCGCCACTTGTGAGCATTTGAGAAGCTCAATGCTGCTCTTTGCTAATAAGAAAGTGAGAGGAGAAGACAGAGTTGCTAGTATTTGAGTTTAGCGAAACTTGCATTTTGCCTAACTCACTGTCAGAACTCAGAGTCCCTCACACCGGTGCACTCTAATCATTTTCACTTGCGTATAATTTGTGCTTTAGAATGTAACCGACATGAAAGAATCAGAAACAAAACTTCTTAGTTGGGTTTAGGCAATAAAACTACTTAGTTGGGTTTAGGCAATAAAACTACTTAGTTGGGTTTAGGCAACAAAACTACTTAGTTAGGTTTAGGCAACAAAACTACTTAGTTAGGTTTAGGCAACAAAACGACGTAGTTGGGTTTAGGCAACAAAACTACTTAGTTGGGTTTAGGAAAAGATTGACTTGGTTAGGATTAGGTAACAAAACTACTTAGTTAGGTTTAGGAATAGATTGACTTGGTAAGGATTAGGCAACAAAACCACTTAGTTAGGTTTAGGAAAAGATCAACTTGGTTAGGATTAGTAAACAAAACAACTTACTTAGGTTTTTATCGTAGTTTGGCTTAAAATATCTCCCAAAGTGGCGTTACTTAAGTACGTAAGTTATGTGACAAATAAATCAACGTTGACTTCTGGTTTCCACGCGACACCAACGTTGGTCTCCTGGGCGAAAGTCCGGTATTTGTTGAACCCACCCATCCACCCGACCTCTTCCTAATGCGCCGTTCGCCGCTCTTTATATTGCCTGATTCACGATTACGTGGATTATACAAATTGATTTTGTGGGATACGAATTACAGTGCATTACTTTTCGCAGGTATAACTACAGTGTATGAGACCAGCTTTAAAATCAACACATTTTTACAAATGAATTTAAATGAAACCCAAAACATTGCAAACTCATACCTAAATTCCTTTATTCTCATACCTTTTGCCTCTGGGCTTTAACTGCAGGTATAACATTGTTTTATAGCTGCCACTATATTGTGCAGGAGTGTAAAATTAATTGCAATTACTGCATTCTGTTTTCTCTCCATTGTCTTTATCATTTATTTAGGGAAAGATGTCAAACACAAACTCACAGCAGACCTGAAGAGGAGAATCCTCAGGCAGCATGAAGACGAACTGAGAAGACATGAAACTGACACAGAAATCTACGAGATACCATCTGTCCCAAGCGAGAACGCTAAACCACAAACCTTTGATGCATTATTTCCTAATTCAAAGGAAAAGAAAGTGAGAACAGTGCTCATGAGGGGAGTGGCTGGTGTTGGTAAAACATTTCAAAAAAGGTTGTTCCTGGTAGACTGGGCCAACGGAAAATCCAACAAAAACATAGACTTGATAGTGTCATTTAATTTCCGTGAGCTGAACTCAAGAAGAGACGAAGTTCAAAGCGTGAATGATCTGATTCATCATTCTTTCAATGATGGTAAAGGCAGTTCTTACAAGTATGACGAGTGCAAAGTAGTGTTTGTCCTTGACGGCTTGGAAGAATGTAAACTTCCTCTGGATTTTGAGAAGAACAAGGACCTGACTGATATGGAAGAGCCAGCCTCGATGGATGTGCTGCTAACAAACCTCATCAAGGGCAAACTGCTTCCCTCTGCTTGTCTCTGGATCATCTCTCAACCTTCAGGACTCGATAAGATCCCTCCTGAATTTATTCACAAAGAGACAGAATGTCGAGGTATGAAACTGTGACAGAAATATGTTTTCATGTATTGTGTGATCTGCATCCTAAACTTGATTTTATTGGGAACCAATGTGCTTCAACATTGGTTACCTTAAAATGTTGTTTTGGTATAACTTGCTCACTATGTTGTCCTGTAAATAATTTTAACTGTTCAAAACAACCACTTTTATGATAACTTAAAGGAACAGTGTGTAGCATTTAGGGGCATCTATTGGCAGAAATGGAAATTGCTGTGTTTCTGTTACCTTAGACTGAGCTGTTTATATCTATGTACAACCTGGGTCCTCTTCATGGAGCCGTCCACCATGTTACAGTAGCCCAGAGCGGACAAACAAATCACTGGCTCTAGAGAGAGCCATTTACGTTTTCACGTTTTTGCGTTGGCCACTGTAGTTCTCCTACCAGCCCAATCGGACAGCAGTTTGTGAAATAATCATGACATTTAATGTATTGATTCAAGTTTTTTCGTGATGGTCACCACGAAATTAGTTCATATGTAATCCATGTAATTGTGAACTGGGAAGTATAAACAGTGGCGAACGTTGCGTAGGGAGGGGGTTGGGACGGATTGGTGGGTCAAAACACACAGCACTTTTGTCCAGGAGACCGGTGTTGGTGTCCCGTGTGGAACCAGAAGTCAAATTGGATTTATTTGACATGTAACTTCCGTACTTCAGTTACAGCACTTCCGTTGTTATTTAAACCCAAACCGCTTTCCGCTGGGAAACGTTTTATTTGGTTGCAATTTGCAACGTCACCGCTAGATGCCGCCAAATCCTCCACACTGCACCTTTAAAGATAACTAATTTACACTGCTTTTATCTTTCATTATCAATTATTTTGTTCTGTTTATTTAGAAACCTCGAAGCGATGGCAGAAGCTGGCGTCAGCCCTGAGAGAAAGACTTCTTGGAGAAGCCACTCAAGATGAAGACACGAATCATCCTAACAAGAAAAACACAGAACACATCATGAGAGAGGACAGAAGTGGCGAAGTCAATGATGAAGAGAAAAATGGACGCACTGCGGCAAAATCAGTGACACGAGTGGATGCCGTATCTGACATCTTCAAAGATACAAAAGGACAAAAGATCAGAACTGTGCTGACTACCGGAGTAGCTGGAATTGGAAAATCCTTCCATGTGCAGCAATTCATAAAAGAGTGGGCTAAGAAGAAGTCCCTTTTGACTTGGTTGAAAGATGGAGCAATGGCAATGATCTTCGGCAGAGCTGATGAAGTTATATTTCCACTTAACTTCTCTAAGCTTAATTTGATAAAAGAGAAGGTCAGTTTGATGGGACTTCTTAATCATTTCTTCAAGGAAACAAAGACATATGTGATCTCTAACTTTGAACAGTTCGACGTTTCATTTGTCTTGGATGGTTTGGATGCTTATCAAGCTCCTCTTGACTTTGACAACAACAACACCTTGACTGATGTCAGAGAGCCAGCTTCAGTGGATGTGCTACTGACCAGCCTCATCAGAGGAACCCTGCTTCCTTCTGCCCGGCTCTGGATAACCTCACGACAAAAGCTGCCTGATGCACGCGTCGACAGGACGACAGAAATACGATGTAAGCTATGGGTGCAGATGAAGTCTGTCAAGGGAAGCTGTAGTAATAAGGGTGCAATCAAACCAATTAATGTTTAAAGTATGTTAATCAAAATCAAACAGTGGCCATGAGGTAGAAAATATGCTCAAAACTGCTATGAAATGAAAACTGATCCGAGTCCTTTAATACTGAGTATCTGCTGATACAGAGTCCGATACTTATACTGTTGATTAAATATGTATCTTACACAGTGAAATAACAGATGTAGACTACAAAATCTGACACACCTTATTTTTCATGAGCTTCCTGATCCAAATACTCAAAGTCTTGTTTCAGTTAAGCTATCAGCAAAGTTTATCAGCTTAAATTATTAATTGATGCGACCTGATCCGCTAGAGAGAAGACGAATCACTTGAAGACAATCTTTGACAAGTAGACACTGGCTTGCAAAGAGCACTTAACCACACAACAGACAAGTTTAATTTTGTTCTGTGACCAAGTTTCTCACGGAATTAACTTTATTATTGCCACCGCCACTTGTGAGCATTTGAGAAGCTGAATGCTGCTCTTTGCTAATAAGAAAGTGAGAGGAGAAGACAGAGTTGCTAGTATTTGAGTTTAGCGAACCATGCATTTTGCCTAACTCACTGTCAGAACTCAGAGTCCCTCACACCGGTGCACTCTAATCATTTTCACTTGCGTATAATTTGTGCTTTAGAATGTAACCGACATGAAAGAATCAGAAACAAAACTTCTTAGTTGGGTTTAGGCAATAAAACTACTTAGTTGGGTTTAGGCAACAAAACTACTTAGTTAGGTTTAAGAACAGATTGACTTGGTAAGGATTAGGCAACAAAACTACTTAGTTAGGATTAGGTAACAAAACAACTTAGTGTGGTTCAGGAAGAGATTGACTTGGTTAGGATTAGGCAGCAAAACGACTTGGTTAGGATTAGGCAACAAAACTACTTAGTTAGGTTTACGCAACAAAACTACTTAGTTAGGTTTACGCAACAAAACTACTTAGATAGGTTTAGGCAACAAAACTTTTTAAGAGGGTTTAGGCAAGAAAACGATGTAGTTGGGTTTAGGCAACAAAAGTACTTAGTTAGGTTTAGGAAAAGATCAACTTGCTTAGGATTAGTAAACAAAACAACTTACTTAGGTTTTTATCGTAGTTTGGCTTAAAATATCTCCCAAAGTGGCGTTACTTAAGTACGTAAGTTATGTGACAAATAAATCAACGTTGACTTCTGGTTTCCACGCGACACCAACGTTGGTCTCCTGGGCGAAAGTCCGGTATTTGTTGAACCCACCCATCCACCCGACCTCTTCCTAATGCGCCGTTCGCCACTCTTTATATTTCCTGATTCACGATTACGTGGATTATACAAATTGATTTTGTGGGATACAAATTACAGTGCATTACTTTTCGTAGGTATAACTACAGTGTATGAGACCAGCTTTAAAATCAACACATTTTTACAAATGAATTTAAATGAAACCCAAAACATTGCAAACTCATACCTAAATTTCTTTATTCTCATACCTTTCGCCTCTGGGCTTTAACTGCAGGTATAGCATTGTTTTATAGCTGCCACTATATTGTGCAGGTGTGTAAAATTAATTGCAATTACTGCATTCTGCTTTCTCTGTATTGTCTTTATCACTTCTTTAGAGAAAGATGTCAAACACAAACTCACAGAAGACCTGAAGAAGAGAATCCTCAGTCAGCATCCAAACAAACTGAAAAGTCATGAAACTGACACAGAAATCTACGAGATACCATCTGTCCCAAGCGAGAACGCTAAACCACAAACCTTTGATGCATTATTTCCTAATTCAAAGGAAAAGAAAGTGAGAACAGTGCTAATGAGGGGAGTGGCTGGTGTTGGTAAAACATTTCAAAAAACATTGTTCCTGGTAGACTGGGCCAAAGGAAAATCCAACAAAAACATAGACTTGATAGTGTCATTTAATTTCCGT
>CAKAOH010038441.1:0-141353 GCA_916701665.1 Sebastiscus tertius
AAAACCTAAGGAATCCATTGGTGCCAACCCTCTCATAGTAGCTTGATGCAAAAGAGGATGAATAATGCTCAAAATGCGTGTTAAAATTTGGCGAGGGAAAACTGTCATGTCCATTTTCAAAGGGGTCCCTTGATTTCTGACCTCAAGATATGTGAATGAAAATGGGTTCTATGTGTACCAACGAGTCTCCCCTTTACAGACATGCCCACTTTATGATAATCACATGCAGTTTTGGGGCAAGTCATAGTCAAGTCAGCACACTGACACATTGACAGCTGTTGTTGCCTGTTGGGCTGCAGTTTGCCATGTTGTGATTTGAGCATATTGTTTATGCTAAATGCAGTACCTGTGAGGGTTTCTGGACAATATTTGTCATTGTTTTGTGTTGTTAATTGATTTCCAATAATAAATATATCCATACATTAGCATAAAGCAGCATATCTGTCCACTCCCATGTTGATAAGAGTATTTAATACTTGACAATCTCCCTTTAAGGTACATTTTGAACAGATAGAAAATGTGCGATTCATTTGCTATCAATTTGTGATTAATAATGGACAATCATGTAATTAATTGTGATTAAATATTTTAATCAACTGACAGCCCTAGTTAGAACATTAGGAAAATGTGAACAACACACACACAATCACATTGATCTGCATAGTCTGTTTTAATCAAATTTTGATTAAATTTAAACACCAGTGTTTCTGTATCATAGTGAAAGGTATTCTTAGTATCTTTTTTTTTTTCTTCAAACAAACACATCCTCTGAATCATCATAGTTGCACCAATATCTCTTCCATGTAGTCCCAAAAAAAAGCATATAAGTTTCACAAAATAACACTGTATTAAATAGCATAAAAGAGTTGTTCAGACATGGCTCGATGACAACAGAACAACAAAAATAATCGTATAACTCAATGAGCCATTTCTTCATTTGAAGACGTCGTAACTAGCTAAACCGGCGAGCCAACGTTTCTGCAGGCTCCTCAGAAGTGTGGCAGAAGCCAAACTCAGAATCTCTGCCCTCACTGCCAACAGGATTACTAAATTTAGGCAACCGATTAGCAACGTCGAGAGAAGAGGATTTTTGAGAACTAATGACCTACATAGAAGCAGTGTGTATGGTCCTCTTTTGGAAAAGCGTCACCTTTCCACTTAAGAATTCACTTTGCCTTTATAGTTGGGGATGCTTTAGGACAAACTGATACCAGAGACACCCAAACCTCACTGACTGTGAAATCATATATTCCAATGTGTAATAATATAACAATTCTGCAATTCAAATGTGAGGTATAGTGTTTCTGTTTAGGAGCAGAATGTGTGGCTTCGAAGCCACGCTGAGGTTTCCACTGCATTTAAATTCTGCACAGAAAACAGCATGTGCCCCCGTGTGCCAACTTAAATTAGTGGTTTGTGGAAAGTACCTCGTGAAATGTTCCTATAGGAAGGTAAACAATGACTGGCTGGCTGACTGTGATAACTGTATAAACATTTGAACGATTAATTCAAACTTTGGCTTAATGATGGTCGTTCACTGTGTGCTACATTATGCAACCCTGCCTGATTTCTACCTGCTTCTAGTACATCTTATCTTTGGTTGTTTGGACGACTGTAATGGGCTTTTCGCAGGTCTCTATAAAAGCCCTCAGGCAGCTACAGCTAATTCAGAACACTGCTGTACATCGCTCCTGTTCTCAAAAGGCTTCCAGTCTGTTTTTATGTTTTTAAGGACATAAATATGTCTGATCTTCTACATTATTAGCTTCCCTCACCTCTCAGGTCAACCTTGTTCCCAAACGATGAACGATGAATCTGCTTTCAGCTTTTGTGCAATGACGCGAGAGCACGAATCATGACTTTAAAATCAAGGCTACAATGTTTTTAATCAAATATGAGACGTGCACTTGACCTTTTATAGTATTTTTGTTTTATCTATCATTTATTTTTCTCTTTTCGTGATGCTGTTGTTTTTGTCTGAACACCATATTAAATTATGTATACTATTGTGTTATACAAATGATGCCTTGCCTTGAATATTCTGTTATACTTTTGCAAAGCCAAATCTACCTTTTGTTGGTATCTATGTGCACATTTCCTTTGCTTCCACTGAATAGGCCATTAGAGATGTTGCCTTTTTGCCAAAGCTGAAGTTTGGCTGCATTGTTTAACATATGTTTTAAATAATTCCTTGGGTAAATGCTGTCAATGTATGCTTTCTGTGTATAAAGATGCCAAATACGAGACTGGGAGCATTTCTATTGCCTCATTACAGGTCTCAACATGGCGACAGCTGAGCCTGCCGCTCGCAGCTAACGGTGCTAACATCGCTAACAGTGAAAACACAGCAACAGTGCTGACAAAGCTAACAGTGTTTTCCCACGGGGGTAACCAGAGGGTGGGTGCTACGCTTCCGCAACGGCGCCGTCGGTCAGGACATCATTATCAGCTGTAACCATTGTATAAGAGTTGCGGCCATGAGCTAGCCAGTGAGGCACGCTCACATGCACAAAAAGGCGCGGTTATGTCAACAAAGCACGGACAAGCTTGGATTACAAGTGTTACACACACAGAGGGAGAGCGACTTCATTCTCTGCTCAGGTAGACGTTACTCCTTTATATCTTTACATAGCAAATAGTTGTTTGCTGCTATATCAATGCTCTATATATCTGGATAATAGAGCAACTTTAATAATGAGAGGGACTGGCTGGAATGAAAATGAGAAGAATGAAAAAAATAACACATTAATGTTAATTTAGACACACTAGCTTTTGGTAACCGACCTTGGCCCAAATAGTTGGAACAAAATGACCCAGGTAAGCCTTAAGGATAGTGGCTCACATGGCCCCCACTATGAGTTAACGATGGCCCCATTCGAAAACCACACTGGCAGACATCATGGAGCCCATATCGGTTGCCCAAACTGAGCCCAAATGCTAGCCCCTCACTAACCTAAGTGTGGCCAGCGTAGACATTTTGGCTGGGATGGATCTAAGTGTTTTTGTTTTTTTTCAGTTTTAAGCTTTTCAAATAAACACTGATGTGCTGACCGTACAAACATTATGAAGATAAGTTTTTGCATCCTTAACACACACATCGTCACATCTTCTGCCGTGTGATGTGACACAGCGAGTCCAGTCCGAACTCCTCTCCTCTAGTGAGGAGCCGGCACTTCTTGTTTGTTCTCCTCTTCTATCTCAGATTCGTAAACACAACTGGTGTCTGTGCTCTGCATGAGAAATCAGCCGGAGCGCCTGCTCAGCCCTGTCTGCTTGGATTAATCCTTAACAGGTCAAGGTCAGACACATTACAACAATGCCGGCCCGGTAATAAGCATGTCTGAAGATTTCGCAAGCTCTAATTTAATTCCTAGAGCGTTATGTGAAGCAGTTGAGGGACAGAAAAAGGGAGAGAGAGAGGGTGAGAGGAGGAGAGCGAGAGGGAAAGACAAGAGGTGAAACAACTCAGTGGCTGAATTAATGGCAGGCCGCCGCAGGACCTCGTCGCCGTGCCGACCGCTAACAGTTTTCCTCTCTAACCCCCTCCGCACATCTGAATGTGGCAATCAGCTCCATTGGAGAATTAACAGGAGCATTAGAGTGGAGGACACAAGCAATCAGCGTCCTCTAAGTTTGCCGTGCCGCCGTGCCAAAATAAAGCATTAGGGCTCGTCTGATCCTACTTCAGAGAAAACACATTTCACAGACAGCAAAGATACAAACAGTGGGAGCAAAGCTTCAAGAAAAAAAAAACATTTTTAAACGGAGCATGATGTTGATTTAACACAAGGAGACAAGACCATGCATTTGCTGTTAGTCTTATGGGACATCTGCTCTGCCTTGTTTCTTGTTGTTCCTATGAATGGTAATGGCCTTATAGATCCTGGTAGGCCAGGGTTGTTAGCGGAGATCGCTGCTGGAAATTGAAAAGCTCTTGTCAGGTTTCAAGAGTTTTGTATGGAAAGGAGAGCGGGAGGGAGGGTGTAACTGTGTTAGTATGTGAAGTGAGTTGGGCTACATTTTGGAGAGGAAAAACTGAGATGGCCATTTTCAAAGATGTACCTTGACCTCTGACCTCAAGTTCTGGGCAAAAACCATGCAGTGCTTTGAATACAGTATGCAGTAATGTGTTATTTTCACCGATTCTAAAATAGTGTATTTGCAAATTTCTGAATACTTCGGTCCTTAAACAGTCTTCAAATTACATAAATTGGACATCACTGTAAAGCTGAGACTCTTGTGGATCCAATATGCCCAACCGTATACATGTGTTATGATGTTAGTCCGCCATTTCATTGTAGTGAGACCATTGTTTTTTTTATTATACCTCACTGTATAAAATGGCTTGATGTGACCTCTAGGATAATCACAGCCTCATGAAAATTTACAACTACATACTAAAGACCTAGGGCATTCAGAGGATGAGTGGCTTTCCTAGGTAGATGACAATAAGAGGGTTTCTGAGCAGTTCCCAGAACAGAAGTGCTCTCATTTTTCGCCGAAAAATGCAATTCTTGCAGAAATCTCAAAATGTCAAAAGTTTTTGATACCAAATCACAGCATGGCTTTTTCTACGGTGTTCCTCAAGGTCTGGGTGTCTTAATGTGGTATTTTAGAGGGATTATTGATCATTTTTAGCAATTCTTGAATGGTAAAAATGTGTTAAATTGGCACCAAATCTGTGTAACAAATGGTATCATCCAAAAATTGCTGCAACAGCTAATGAGACAAAAGTGAGCATGGGGATGGCCATCACATACTTCTATCATAATGTTCTAAACCCTAAGATATAGTATTATTAATTCATTCATGTTTCTTTATTATTAATGACTAGAACAACATGAGCTGCATCTCAAATTAATCTTCAGGTTCCCAGCTTTCAGATGATGTACAGCACTATGTGGCATTTACTGTTGACCTGCTATCTCCCCTTAAAGACTAGTACCTAGTGCTAGTACCCCTCTAAAAAGACAAAAACTGGTCTATTGTGGGTCTCAGAGGGTTAATGAAATACTTTCATATCCACACTATCGTTTAATACAAAGAGAAGAATTCTGAGTGCTTTGCTAAAGAATTGCTAGAGACACCTGCAGTCTGGAGAAAATAAAATGATTGATCGGTTCCAACCAGTGTAGAGCTGGAGACAGTGAGGCCCTGAAGGTGCTCAGTCAAAATGTTAGTAGAGTGTGTGGGTTGACTTCCCTATCCAACGCTGCAAGCAACTGGCTGCATCTGACCCCACATAGAGCATAAATACACAGGCTTTGCGCTACCTAGTGATGAGTGACAGACGGGCAAGTGAAGGCAGGATGTGGCTACATCGCTCACACACATCTCACACGGATACATTCACGTCACTCTAATGATGTAAAGCATACATAATCCCTGTGATCAATTAATGTTGATTATAAGGAAAGGTAATTGATGACTGTTCAGGTAAAATCCATTACACGCCATTAGTGTGACTAATACTTGTCCTCACTTGAAGGGCAGATATTCACCTATAGCCTATAGTCAATTTCTTTACTTTGAAATGAGATAAAAAAAAAAAAAAAGTCAGTATAACTAACATAGTTTAAAGAATGTAGCTAAAAAAGAAGCTTTAACAGTTTTGCTTAATGCATCTATTAAATGTCTATTAAATGCACCAGTTTATAGCCCAATTTAAATAACGTGCGTTTGCTTCTAATGACAAGTGAAAGCTGTTTTATCCAATTTACAGCACTTAAGTCTAACCTTAAACGTGACAGAGATGGAATAGTAATAGTGTGAATACATTACACGTGGCATTAAAATGTGTCTTGTATCTTATATCTAGATATGATTTAACCTGAATACATTAACACCTGGTATCAATATGTGTGTCCAGTGCCCACATTGAGGTCCGAATGAGATCTGAGAGATCCGATCGCTCCGTCTGAAAGGGCTGGGAGGAAGACTCCGGAGGCTGCATTACACGCAGGCTTGCAGCCGGTGACCTCTGGTCAAGGAGGTCCAGTGACCAGAGGAGCGCGGAGATTGCGATGCAGGTTGAGTACCTGTACCTTTGTACCCCTTCACCCCCCCAACACACACACACACACCGAAGCTTTGAATATTCGCTGTTGATTAGCCTACTAACGAAGCTCCGGAGCCCGAAAAATGTTAATCAGGACAGCCCTAGCATTGCGTATTTCTGCCCACGTAGTTGTTGTTTGTGGATTGAGATACGCTATTGCATTTACACTTGTGTTCAAGGTGGGCACAATGCGTCCCTGACCACCTTCAGAGGTGGTTTGGCCGATCGGATCGCAATCTGTCCTCAATGTGTTTTGGGTGCATTTACACCTGTACTCTAATGTGGTCAGACACTATCCGATTGCAATCCGATCACCCAAAATGCATTTTCATGCCAGGCGTAAAAGGGGTCAAAGGCACAATAGGATAAAGTGAGGTCCGAAAGCCACACTCTGATGTAAATCACCTAAAGGTCATCATACCTAATTAACAAAATAAAAAGAATCAGTCTATCTATGCCAAAAGGTATTTTATAACGTTTTCTGTTCTGCTGTTCATATGGTTAAGGTATTATCAAGTTTATTCAAATAAAACAGCTTGGTTATTGTCAGGGAAAGATTGGCTTCGTGTTTAAAAGAGATAAACATAGTTTGTTTGTGGGATACAGGATGCAAACCCCAGTGTCTGGTGTCGAAGTTAGAAACTTTATATGCCCATTCATTCACCCTAACCACGTTCCCGAGAGCAGGATAACAATTCCACGCTACAACCACCACTGCTAACAAACGGATTTCATTTGAACAAAAAATCAATTTCCACACATCTACAAAAGGCTGCCTATTAGAAAAACGTAAAACACAGGTCATTTTAGGCATTTGAGGGATTAGTGCAATTGCTTTTCCAGCGAGGACAGTGTCTAATGACCGTACGTCAAACTGTACTTCAGTCGGGCAAATCATTTAGCATGTGTGTTTAATGCGTGTGAAAGTGCAGCTAATTGAAAAGAAAAAAAAGAGCAACACAAAGAGAGGAAAAGAAAGAAAAAAAACAACAACAAACAATCAATAGATCTATACGGGTAATGATGTGTCTGAACACAGTAGCCAGCCAGCCGAGCGTTTCATTTTAAGGCCACACATGCTCGACGGTAGCACACATTTATCATAGAGCAATGGGAGGTCATGGACCCCGGGAGAAAAGAGTATTGTAGATTACACACAGACACGCACGCTTGATACATGCCGCATGTTAATCTCACACACACACACACACATATAGGCCTGAACACAAGCAAGTACGCGTTCCTCTTCGTGCTCATACACAGACACACACGCACACAGCTGTGAGGCTGTGCTAACATGGGAAAAAACAAATAGTCGCAGCTGCTAGCCTTATAATGACACCCTGTTGGGTTTCTATGACAGTAATAGCCCTCCAAGCAGCAATAGGATATTATGGCTAGTCACACAATACTATCAGCAGAGGAATTTTCTACAACCAGAGCCCGACACTGGGTGAACATTTCGAGGACCGTTTGCATTATTAAAGAGGTATAGCTCAACTAGGGCTAATAAATGGAGTTATCTTTTTTTATGCTAAATTTACATTGGATACCCTGAGTCCAAGGAGTTGCTTTGTGTTTCATCATATAGCATCAGAGCTCATATTTATTTATTTATGCTAGGGAATTGCAGTGAAATATAAACTAACACTAAAAATACTGCCAGTATGACTTGAGGGAGCTTTCACACCTGCAGCTTGGTTCATTTGGTCCGGACCAAATGAAACATCGGGGAAAAAATGAAACATCGCTGCATTCTAGTTCTGTTCACACTGACTTTTAACAAACTAACTAAGATTAGCAAACATGAGATTATACAGACCGACAGGTACCTGGTTGATTGGACAGTTTTGGCGATTATCATCCTGCAGTGCTTTATCAAGACCCTAGTGGGGAAATCCAATTCTGGTGACTGACAGAAGGTTATGCAGCACTTTAACTCTTCTGATGTGTGCATTTATGATATTTGATTAATAACTAAAGCATTATTAGTATTATCAGACTGCAAATCGAGCACATTTTGCACGCTCCCAGATGACTAGTACAAACGCATATGCGAACATCAGGGAGCGCATGAGGTGTATCACTGTGGGATCGCTGTCACACACTTTTTAATGGAGTTAATGAACTGACAACGTACACGGAGTCAGATACAAGCACAGCAGTTTTAACAGCTTTTACCCCATTAATTTGGAAAAATGCCAGCGCTGACGTGCATGGCCTTAACTGACAGTATAATTCAAGGCAAATGCTTGTTATTTAGTATAACATTTTCTGAACTTAAGGGTGCTAAATATGGAGTTGGGAGCATTATTTTGCCTCTCAATGGCTCTCAACATGGCGACGACGAGCCAGCGCCCCGTAGCTAACAGTGCTAACGGTGCTAACAGTGAAAACAATGGCAAAAGTGCTGACAGAGATAACAGTGTTTAGGGTGGGTGCTAAGCTTCCGTGACAAAGCTGTAGGTCGAAGCGACGTTATCAGCTGTAACCGGTGTATGAGAGCAGTACAGAGCGGCGGCCGTGAGCTATAGCTCACATGCACGAACATGCACTAAAAACACGTGCGGCAGGCCCGGCTATGTCAACAAAGCACAGAGAAACTTGGATTACAACACACACAGATGGTAGAGTGACTACATTCTCTGCACTGGTAGACATTACTCCTCTATATCTTTACATATCAAATAGTTATTTGCTGCTATATTAATGCTCTGGATATCGTATAGAGAAACCTTTCAAGCAAAGCATAGCTGCAGTTTAAATCCCCAAACACAAGAGGTTTCAACAGCTTACAACTACGAGCTACTATTCCCTTTTCTCCAGACAGGCAAAGGTGGCAAAGCTATATTTTTAACTTCTAAAATGGATGTGTTTTTTTTTTTTTTTTCGCATGCAGAGAAACTGATCCCTTTACATAAATCCATTTTGAGAGCGCATCCAGCACTTACACCTTGTGAAAAGTGCCGGCAGCTTGAGTAATAGCTTGGCACATCTTTCTTATGACACAGAACAGGCGTTATAAAAGCTACTTGATAGGTATGGTAATTGCTGCCAGCCCAAAGACTTGAAGACGCCAGCCTTGATTCTTTAGGAGGTGTAGAGATAAATAAGCCTCTTTTAATGAGAATCTAACTCACGCTGAGCTTATACACTCGTGCTCACGCAACGCAACTCATCCCCTGTAGGGATTACACCTTGTGTAGTTCTTCAGTTAAACACCGCCATTCATCTCCAGATGTGTCTGTGATGCAAGTGACAGAGGTTGTAGCATTGCTTGTGTTACACACATCACTGGGACTGATTACTTATGACTCATCTGATTGCCCTATGTGACCCAAATGACCCCATGTTCGGATTTGTGTGTTTGTGTGTTCATTTAATAGGATATAATATCAGAATTTTACTCATATGCTGTGTTGTGTTGTTATTTTTCTCAAACAACAAGTAATAAATGAGTGTAATAAATATTTTTGTTATGACTATCTTGTATCTTGTCATATCTTAAAGTCATATCTTCATTCTTATTAGGGATGCACCCATACCGATACTGGATCGGATATCGGGCCGATACCGACTCAAATAGCTGGATCGGATATCGGTGACAATGGGGCCGATCCATGCAACTCAATTGTATTTTAATATACTATATACATTATATACTGTAATTAAAATTTTTGTTGAAATTTTCACCAATTTGTTGCTGCATTAAAATGTTTCCACTTGATTTGTAATTCCTATTAATTCTGAAGATCTCTTACAAAGTTGCTGGTGAACGACCCACCATCCCAATAATAAAGAACGATTAAAACATGTTATATCTATGCAATCATTGATCATTTTGTTTTACAAAGTTAGGAAAGCAATGTTTAAATCAAGCCTGATGTTACCTCACAGATAAAAGAATGATCCCAGTCACTTCCACACAGTGAGTTATACAGGTTATTAATAAAACACCAGTATCGGATCGGTATTCGCTATCGGCCGATACCCGAAGCCCAGGTATCGCTATCGGTATTGGGACTGAAAAAGTAAGATCGGTGCATCCCTAATTCTTATTCTCATTTGTTTGTCATTAGCAATTGTTTGTGTTTTCCTTAAATCACTTATCTCCTTGACTGTATTTCTCATCTCTTGGAGGACATAATAACCATAAAAATGTGATTTAACAGATAGAATCATCGACTAAAACTACTGCTGAGAAACTATTAAATGACCATCAGTTTCAGAGGGTTCACAGAGACAATATAACGGACAGTCAGCAGAGATTGTGCTTGCACATAATAAGACTCGCCGAGCAGAGCCATAAGACAGTTGGCTGCCTGATGATGACTGACAACTACAGATCAAAGATATACACTAGACTGCACTAACCACAGAAACGCGGGTGCTATAATAGACAAACAAACGCAGCATATTGAGTCAATATGCTCATTTTGCAGATTCTCTATTGCATCAGACACTCCCTCACTTCTGCCATTTACAGAAAATCAAAGATGCCCGAGGCCGACTGGGCTTAAGAGATGACAAAAGAGCACGCAGATGTTCAAATTTGGAAACAAAGTAAGTGGAATAACGCAGCAAGTATCACTTACTAAATGACAAAGAACGGGAGAGGCAGAGAGAGACAGAAGAGAAAAAAAAGAGTATGAGAGGGAGAGACGAAGATCCAGCGGCATTGGCTTGAGTGATCATTTGTGTCTCATCCTTTACCCCGATGGCATAGGACTCAATCAAATCCTCCTCATTCTTGACCGTGCATTAGCTTAGCAAGCAGGGACCTTGTTTCACTCCCTCAATTAAATGCCCACCCGCACATAATTAACGACTGTTTTGTCCACAGATCAATAAAGGGCCTGTTCATTAAAAGTCCCTTTTGCTTCCTCAAAGATCCCCTCGCGTAGTTCAGTATTGCGTCTGAGGAGGTGGCAGCGCCTGGCAGAATTTCCATTCCGGTTTCATGTCTGTCGGCTTTTCTATTTTTTCCTTTTTTTCTTTTTTCAGCTGCTGCAAGATAGAGAAGGAAGTCAAAAAAGGACTGAAAGCGTTCAGAATGTGAGGAAACCTTTTGAAACAGAGAGAAAAGACGTATGGGAACTTATTAGTTGGAATGTAAGAATCACAGCAGCGTGGCTGTTTATCTTGTAGAGGCACATTATTACAGTATAGTAATAGGGAGGAAACAACAATGTACCGCAAGACAAGCTAAAAAGAATGGCTGCTTATTGAAGAAACAACACTGTGGACCTATTCTTATATATGTATGGTTGAAGGAGAAATGTAGCAATAGTTTGAAGGACAACTTCTTCATATTTCAGCCGCATGTAGCCAGCCCTGTAATCAGTCACAATCAACGTCAACATCAACTCCACAGCCCACAACCACGGTCAGTGTTTACAGATGCAAAAACAAAAGCCCTGTCTGATTCTTCTTAAAAGACAAAAGATCAATAAACGCAACAGGAGCTGGATTTAACATGGAGCACGCCTGACTGCCAGCCACCTGCCATAGCTAACGCACTGAATGATTAGACCTGCGGTTGCTTCTATCTCTCACACACACACACACACACACACACACACAGTTTGCCCAATGCAATAAGAAGTGTGCACTATGATGTTGCCTCTCACCTCTCCCATCTGCCATGAAATCACAGCATCTCTGGAGATGGATAACAGGGTTTGAACAAACAGCAGTCTCATACTGGGTTGTGTTTTTATTGTGTTTATGGGATTAGCCATCCGAAGCAGTATCTTTGAATTACAGTATAAATTCATCTAGTTCTTTGCCAGCATTGTAGCTAGAAAAAAAGTTTCACCATTAATATCTACGGCAGTAACCATGTTACTTCTACAGTTCTGCTTCGTGGCTTTTTCTTTGTAACTTTATTTCTGTTTAATTTCAGCCTCACTACGACAATGGTCCAGGGGGATTTAATGATAGTGGAGTGGCCAGATAGCCTTCACAAAGGACATATGGCACAAGGTATTTACCTGTACATGCTTTTAGGCTGTTTAGGCCAGCCTTCAGTTTCCATATGAGACCTTTATATTAAATATTAGCTTGTGCTGTATGTGGTATTTGTAAAATGTTCCATCTTTAGCCACTACCGACCAAGCCAGTTCTCTGTTGAAAAAGACGCAATCTAGCTCAAAAGACTTGAATAGATATATTAAATTAATATTGTATGCAATGACAATGTTTCGCTTGGTGGAGCGGTTGACTATAACAGTTTTGTACAGCTGATGATAAATTTTTGTCCCTGAATATGAAGTATAATGAGTTACTTGCCCTTTCGTGAGTAAATACACTGTAGTGCACAAAAATAGCAATGTACATGTGGTCCTGAACTGAACATATCTCACTTCCTATTAAATTGTATAAAGTATGGAAGCATGTCTCTGCTGATTCAACAGTATTCTGCAAATATGTTGTAAAATTAGAAAGCACTAAGAGAGCATATTCTGTACATGTACCTCTAACAAGTCTCCACAATCCTATGTCTGTGTTGTTATTTCAATAATGGGAATATCTTAGACATTTTTTAACTAAGGCTGTCGAAGTTAACGCAATAATAAAGCGATAATGCAAATTTTATTTTAACGCCACTAATTTGTTTAACACATTGACGCAACTTGCAATTTTTAGGTTGTAATGGGCTCAGTGTAGCGTGAAGATGCTGGTATCATATGAAACTAACAAAAACGTAAGGAATCCATTGGTACCAACCATGTCATACTAACTTGTCAGGAAGAATGCTAAATAATGCTAAAAATGCACGCTATATTTTGGAGAGAAAAAACTGACATGGACATTTTCAAAGGGGTCCCTTGACCTGTGACCTCAAGATATGTGAATGTAAATGGGTACTATGAGTCTCCCCTTTACAGACATGCCCTCTTTATGATAAATACATGCAGTTTGGGGCAAGTCATAGTCAAGTCAGCACACTGACACACTGACAGCTGTTGTTGACTGTTGGGCTGCAGTTTGCCATGTTATGATTTGAGAATATTTTTTATGCTAAATGAAGTACCTGTGAGTGTTTCTGGGCAATAGTTGTCATTGTTTTGTGTTGATTGATTTCCAGTAATAAATATATACATACATTTGCATAAAGCAAACATATCTGCCCACTCCCATGTTGATAATTGTATTAAATAGTTGACAAATCTCTCTTTAAGTTACCTTAACAAAAACGTGTGATTAATCGCGATTCACTATGGACAATCATGCGCTTAATTGTGCTTAAATATTTTTAATCAATTGACAGCCCTCTTTTGAACATTTGAAAATGCACTTTGTCAGTGATGTGAATTAGATGCATGCAGCAATTTGTTTTCAAGTAAGTGCAGTAGTTGATGGAAAAACAAATAGCAAAAATGTCCAAAAATGATGTAATGTTAATAAATCCTTTAAAAATCTAAATTGGAATCCACACTACTTGTTTCTTGGCCCATGGCTGGACTCCCCACCAAATGTGTTTTAAAATCTGTTCTCTAGTTTTTCAAATATCGTACAAACTACCAGCAGGCAGACGAACAGTGCTTGTAACATAACCTCCTTGGCAGAGGTAATGAAAAAATGGCTAAATTAAACTGGCAACCATTTTTCATAAGACACTCTGTTCCTTAAATATTTCCTTCATCTGTTTGTATGCGAGGACCCAATTTTTCAGAGCCAATTTAGAATCATTCCACCCTTGGTCAGTCTTGCTGTAGATGGATTCCCTTGTGTAACATCTGGCGGTCTCTAGGCAGCGTGCATCCCTCTATTCACTCCCTTGCTCATAAGCTGGTGTAAAATTGCCCCTTTGAATCTCCTCCACAGCGGATTCCTCATTTAGTGAGGCAGCTGTTCCCGCACAGTCAGAAGCTTTCTTTATTTTGTGTAATATCCTAAACACAGCCACATAAGTTCTCTCTGTCTGTGTCTTTTGACTGATGAATGTGGCAGAACGGCTCTGAATTCCCCAGCTCCCAAAGCTATGATGTGTGCCAGTCTCCTGGATTATGAGACATATGGAGGCATGTGAGTACACAAGCATGAGCAAATGAACTCAGAGAGTCTAACACACTGTCGTACACACAGTTACAGAAACAGCATGCACGGTGTAAACACACTGTAGGGAGAAACCAATATAGATGGACACACACAGTCGTACTGTAAATATCCACACAGGTTTTTAAAGCTTGCACATTACACAATTTACTGAACTAAACTGTGAGAATTTGAGATTTGGAAAAGCCTCTGAAAACCCTCCAACTCAGACATGCAGACTTAACAGTCATATTTTCATTTAAGAAGTTAATCCAAATCTTTGCTTGTTAAACCACTGGGGCTGGAGCAACATACTGCAAAGAGCATTTCCTATCTCCCATCATTCCAGTGCCCCAAAGCAAAACTGTTCCTATGGGCTACATATACTATATATATATATATATATATACAAACTCATAGCTCGATGGTAACAGTGCATCTAATTAAAATAATAAGGTAGAATGAAAACAAGTAGTCCAAGGGCTGAATCATTGCACACAAGAACACTGCAACTACAGTAAAACAACCACATCTGTAAGACCATTAGAGTTGGGTCAAAATAACAAAAATAGATATAGCATAAGACTGTGTGATTAAAGCAGTGGTGGAATATATAACTAAATGCATTTACTCAAGCACTGTACTTGAGTACAAATTTGATGTACTTGTACTTTCCATTTTATGTTACTTTATACTTCTACTTCACTACATCTAAGAGGCAAATATTCCACTACATATAACATATTTTAAAGATTTAGTTACTACTAGTTACTTAGTTTATTTATAGTTTGTATCAATATAATATAATCCACCCAACACAGTAGTATACAGTGTAAGATAATTAAAATGAGCTCAACCGTTATAAGCTGCAATATAACATTGACATAACATAATGAATACTTTTACTTTTGGTACTTTAGGTATATTATGATGCTAATAGGCTATTTTTGTGCTTGTAACATAGTATTTTTACACTGCGGTATTGCTATTTTTACTCAAGTAAAAGACCTCAATACTTCTTCCACCACTAGATAAAAAGAGAGGGACTACAGTAAAGCAGCATGTCAGACCACATGGTATGATCTACTGCTGACTGTTATCTGGCCGATGAACCGGATCATAAAGGTCACTGTTGTTGGTGTTATTGTTCAAGTTATTGCCAAAGCATTAGTTTGTGTACGTGTGTGTGCAGAGGGCTGTGTTGTTGTTGAATGTACCAGTTTTTCGTGTGTGCAGTAAGTCTGGTTTTGATCAGTGCTGAAGGATTTAAAGCTGATAATACCTTATCCTGGCTTGGTACCAGTGACATACTTTTCACTAGTCTACCTCTTTGAACTGCACATCCTCTGTGGGGTGAAAAAAAAAACTGAAACAAATCACATGTAGCATCCTCTTTTTGTATTTCTCTGGATACAGCTTTGAAGTCTATACTGTAGCGGATGTTTTTATGATGACAAACGTTGTTGCTGAACCTTTTATAAACACATGGAATGTTTTTTTTCCAAAGGTTACATTTCACATCCCTGATATAGGTATTAATCTTTTGGGAATTTTGGTAGCAAATGCATGCATAATAGCATGGGAATAGATAAAATGGTACATTTCAGTTAGATAGTTCAACTTTTTGGGAACTATGTTTATCGATGCTACAGGAAGGAGACGTAAAGACTGAAAGCAGTGGGACACAAGGAAAAAGAAAAGTCGTTGCCCTGGCTGCCTGCAACCTCACTGTGACGACAAGACAACAAGAAATAGTCCGGTGTGTTACTTCCCGTAAAACCACAACTTGTCATTTTGAACCAGAGACGATTTAATCACCTTAAGTGCCGATGTGTCCCACCAGCAGCCTTGTGCCCTGTCGAAGTGTCCTCGAGCCTGACACTGAACCCCGACTGCACCTGCTCACTCATCACTCTCCAACGGCAGCATCAGACTAAAATGTTAATGTGTATGTCAAGTGGAAGTATCAAACGCTTCAAGTTGTGGTAAATGAGGACCGTGGTGTTAAATGTTCCAAGCGATAACCTATTGCCACATTAAAGTCCTGAATCGAACATAAAACATACATCACATGAACATAAAGTAATATATACTTAAGTAGGGATAGCACTTTCTTTCAGATCCAGTACAAGTAGGTACTTTCTGATACCGAGTACCGATACAAGTACTTATTAATACCATTACAGTTCTAACAATGACTTTGAAAACATGTTTTATTTTCATTAGATGTTCCTCACTTTCTGAATGTAACAAATTAAATACACAACGTGATTCTGTTGCTGACATTTAAACATTCATCTTTGTATTTTCCTGATGCAAACAGGCATAGTTTGCAGTAGGGATGTTAATAATTAACTGTTTGAATGTTAAAAATAAAAAAAAGCTGAGGAAAACTCAGAGTGGCTTGTCAATCAAAGGAGAATAGCTGGTCCTCCTTAAAAGATCGGCCCACCTTAAGTGCACCTGAGCCGGAGTTATTGCTAACTTCGGGGCTAACCCCCTTTACTGTAATGAGCAGGTAGCAAGCAAGACACAGGAACTTGGACAACATTTATTCACTGACAAATAAACTGCACACACATTGCACTGCTACGTTCACAGCTATAACGTTATTGCTAACTTCATACTCATCATCACAAATACTCTCTCTCTCTCTCTCAACCGGACACTTGCTAATGTTGCGCAGGGCTTGCAATACACTGGCGGAAACCCTGACAAGGAATGCCAGGCAGACAAACAGCTGACAACCTCACAGCTAAACTGATGCGGTGAAGACTTAACTGGCTGCATGCTAGAGATGTCACGGTACCAGAAATCAAGTAGTTGATACCAATACCAGTGAATTCACATGATTATCGATACCAATTCAATACTACGGTTAAAAAAAACCAAAAAAAAAAACAAAATAAATCCCATGTAATTCAATAAGCACTCCTTTATTAAAACATTTGAACATTACACAAAACAGAGGCATGTAGCCTTTAAGTAATACATAAAAAGAAACCTCTATTAACATTGCAAAACAGAACAGTGGCATGTAGCCTTCAAGTATTTAAAACAAACAATATTGTCTGGATGTCTGTCTTTGAGGTGTTTTGCTGGACGTATTTCCTCCTTTGGAAAGAAAAGTACGACGGCACCATTACTGCACCGCATTCTGTTTTTTGCGAATCTATTATCACTCCTTGTAAATCCGCCTTGAACGCAAAGTACTTCCATACCCGACTCTTGCTATTTGTTTTCTCAACGAGTTGAGGCGGAGGTAGCGCTGCAGCAGCTGCCATCTTTCACATCTCGTGTTGTTGTTTTTTTCCGTGCTGTTACGGCGTTCTTCTTCTTCCTTCATTTCACGGCAGATGAGAACACTTGTAAGCGTACCCCCATTAGATCCGGAAGAATCGCATCTCCAGTACCTCCGCTCCGGTACCAAATGACCATTACGGGCATCGGTCGGTACCTTCAGTACTGAAGAAAATGAGTACCGTCACATTTTTTTTGAATTTCAGTTCTCGTGACATCCCTGCTGCATGCATCCATGAGAATGCATGCAACATCGTGACTGCTAACTCTCCCGGACGGGTGGACTAAGTTGCTTGTTTGTGCATCAGGTTATTGTCGCAGCTGCAGCCCTGCATGCAAGGCACTAATCTTGTCTGTTAACGTCACATTGCTGGAAAGTGGTGTCGGGTGCGACTGTACTCGATATCTGATACTGGTATCGGTGCGTTCCTATACTAAAGTTAATTAGAAAAAAAATATTAAAAGAACAATACTCATTAAGAAGTACACATGTAATGAAGGGCTCTGTTTGAAAACCAGGTATCTGGGAAAACAACAAATTAAAAATTGTAGTCACCTGTTGTGGATACACTGATGAATACAAACAGAAACACCTTAATTAAGATGTGTATCATCCTTTGACACCTTTAATCAAATGCAGAGAACATTACCTTAATGAGTTAAGACTTTAGCTCAGAGAGCATGATTCGCTCATAAGGCCAGGACTAATTCCCGCAGGACATCTACTGGCTATTCTGGATTCTTACAGGGCATCTATGGGCTATGCACGCACACACATACACACACACACATGCAAGGACAGCAGCAGCACAACATCTCCCCCGGATGTATCAGATTATACCATGCAGTACATTCAATTACATTTTATGGCAGATGGTGTAAACAAAATCAAACACACGTAATCTCGAAGATTGGATCCTTCAGTTAGATATTAACCCTGATATCCAAAGACCTGACACAGGACAAGACATATTAAGACGAGGAGCGGCCTGTGAGGGCTCTAAGACGGCTGACTCAGCAGTTTTCTGATGTGGGGGTAATCCAGAGCAATGGGAACACACATACCGTAGTGAAACACAAATGAGGACAGAATATTGAGTTAATCACACATGGATTGGAAACACTGTCTCGCTCCCTATCTCCCTCTCTATTTAATCGACTCGGCTTTAACCAACTGACTTATTTTATTATGGTAATCAAGTGTTGATTACCCCAAATGTAATGCAGCTGATGTGTTGTGCATACGAATATGTGAATGGAATAGATTGATTAGTAATAATGGATGGCATTGATGTATTTATTCAGCAGGAGACTGTGTTGCGATTATACTTGGCTATGGTGTTAATACTGTGCTACGTCTTCTGTGCTTTGCAGAGGAATTATTTTCTTTATTGGGCCTAGCTTTCTCAGTCCAGACCTGTAATTTTATGGCCTGTCAGCCAATTACTGTATGAAATACTGAAATAAAAGTTTTATGACTGTCATCAACATTAATCGAACAGCTTGACAAAAAAATCACACAGCTTTTATTTTTCTCTTTACAAAGTGCAGGATTGTTTTATCCAGGCCAGAACATGCATGAAAGTGGATAATAGCTGGGCAAAGTGAGCAATCTGATGGTCAGTTTACTAATGGTTGTCTTAGCACTTTTTAAAAATGATTAAAATGGAGAAGCTAGACCTTGTTACCTCGTAGCCCACGGTATATGCAAATAACAGACTCACCATCCTGTAGCCAGATGACCTCGCTGCCACTCTGTGCGAATGATGGCTTTCAGGTCCTTCAGGTTGTCTTTACTGTGCCATCCAAAATTAGTCTCTCTCCAGCTCTGTGGCTCCTCCGCTCCGACTTCTGAAAAATAAAACAGACCCCGGAGTGAACTTCATTGTTTTCTTTTTTTTTTAGTTTAAATGAATACATTCCCCTGTTAGATTTCTAATGGGAGGGTTAGGGGGCGGGTGGGGAGGTGGAAAAAGGGAGGGAGAGAAAGAGGGAGGGGGGAGGCAATTTGCTAATGGAACACAGAGAAAAATGGTGTGGACCTATCTCAGTAAAGGATGAAAGAAGAGGCTAAAAAAAAAATAACCTCGGTCTGTCTGGAGAGAGCGAGAGTGAGCTATAGGGCAGGAGGTAAAGTGGTTTTAAAAAACACCATCATTAACTGTCATCTTCATCTCAGGTGCAAGGCGAGAGAGAGAGCGAGGGTTGGGAGAGGGAAGGAGAGGAGGGATGGAGGGAGGGAGGAAGGGAGGGGGAAGAGGATGTACTATATTTGCCCAGGAGATCATTCAATAGCGTACAATCTTCATTTAATTACCTGCTTTACATCTCCAAACCACCTCCTCCCCCCCACTGCCCTCCTCCTCCCTTACAACGATTGGAACCTGCAGAGGTCCGTGGAGACTGCGATGCAGCTACTTAGCTACGTTAATTAAAGTCCAACTTGAGTCTAATCACACAAACTTTGTCCCGACGATGGCATTACAAAAAAAAAAGCTATCTCCTGAAACCCAGTTGCCCTGTAACTGTGCGTCCAGATTACAAGCCACGGGCTCTGTCAGCAAAATGAAGCTCCCGGATTTAGGCCTCTTAATTCAGTGGAACATTATTTAAAATCTCTCTCTGCTGGCTGCAATGGAGGTCATTTGAACTGTGTAGATGTTTGGCTGACCGAAATGCGAGCGCAAACATAATTTCAAGACTTCTTAAGGCACGCACATTCATTCTGTGGAGTAAATGTTGCAGATGTAACACTTCTAGGGGACATATGCCAATGAGGACAAATTGTGCAGAATAGATGATAACCATATTTGGTAGATTTTCAGATATTACAAATACATTCATTACCTCGGCCAAGGAGGTTATGTTTTCGGTGTGTCTGTTTGTCTGTTTGTCAGCATTGGATTACGAAAAAAAACAACTCGCCCAATTATCATAAAAGTTGGTGGAAGGGTGTAACATGGGCCAAGGAGGAACCCATTACATTTCGGGAGTGGATCCAAATCACGAGGCGAATACACGCATTATTTTTCACTTATGGAAACAGCCTTGGCGAAGGTCTGCGCTCTCCGACTGCCCTTCTAGTTTCCAATGTTTTTGTCTAGCCATTAAACGATCCATTAAAGTTTTTAAGAGAGCTGTGAGGTTCCTGTGCCACATCTGAAATTTGTCAAAACTTTTGGCAACATTTTTCTACTAGAACATGTTTACATGCTGTAATGTTCAAAAACCCTTTATTTTCCTCATACTGTCTGCCTGAATATGCCTGTTTTTACCCTCTGTCTGAAATGCTCCGTTTTAGTGTGTTTCAATGGAAATGCAACAGAATTGCGTTGCTATAGGCAACAGCTTGGGTCCATGTTTACTGCCTGTCAGCTGATGTCATTCACATACACTGCAACCGGAAATATAGTGATTTCAAATGAAACTTGTGAGCTTGTGTTTACAACATGGGAAGTCGTGTACACAATACGATTGGCTTTCAAGTGGTTAAGCCGTGAGAACACCGCTGCTAAGCAACGGCAATATTAACGCTATTGTCGGCATCTCGAAGCCACAGAGGCTAACAATTTAGCAAGCAATTATAAGCAATATATATATATATATAAGTATAAAAGTATAAAAGATGAAAATCTCACTTTTTACAATATGGGACCTTTAAATTGCAATGCGATCACAAGAGGCTGACACAATATAACACCATGTAGAATCTACTCCAGCCCAAAATAGCCTGGCAATAAATGCTAACTTTGTGAATAATATTACATTTCTGTTGAGGCTGTATCAGAGATATGCTGATTCTACAGTACTGCTACAGTGTGCTCTTAAATGGTCTGTTGTTTGTGAGGTTGTTTAATCAAATTTTATTCTTTTATAAGGGGCACCTCATATTATGCATTAAGAAAATACACAAGCTGCAGAGACTCAGTGCATGCACCAAAAAGCAGTGACCCAGCACCACTGCTGTTTACACCGCCATTAAAGACTACTGTAGGCAATATCACACGCCTGGTTAACCGAGTCTTTCTAATAGCCTGTCATGTTATCTGAGGATACAGGTGATTTTGATCAAGCGGCTAAGTGGCTCTGGTCGATAAGAAACAGCTTACAGTCTAACAGGCACCAACAGAGCACATTTAACTTATAATGACATGATCAAGTGAGCGAGAGTGGACACATTCATAAAACACAAGTACATGACGAAGCATATTTTCTCTGCTGTAACTGTTTGTACAATTAAGACTGCGATACTGAAGAAAAACTGTATTTAAATAGGAGATGATAATGGCACTTTTAACATCTGTTGGTAAGTCAATAAACAAATTAAGATAACATGAAAAATCAATTAGATAAACCTACATTACTTTGATCTCCCAGGAGTAGGAGTGTGTCTCTTGTCTTACCCTTCTGGGCTCACATTCATGATGGAAACACTAGTGTGACACAAAATAACGTTTGATGCACTAAATGTTTAAACTTGTAAGTGAGGTTTGCGTGGGACGTGGAGTTTAAACATTTAAGCATGATGAAAAGTCAAACTGTTTGTAGTGGAAAACAAAAGGAGGCTTCTAGAGATTATTGCTGAGCGGTTGCACGGGGCCTCGCGGAGGTGCTGAAGCTCTGAGCTTATCTTGATCAAACACCAACACAGTGTGGATTCCTCACTGGGCCTGCAATGGTTTCATTGGTTTTTTTTATCTTTTTTATTTCCTTCCCCTCAATATTTTTTCCTCTCATTGCTTTCGCTTGTTGCTGTGTTGCTGGAGTGCCTTTCATCATCTCAGAGCATTTTAAGGTATCATTTACCTGTCCCCACAGTGGCAATTTGCAATAGTTTTGTCCCCGACACAGCAGCCGCTGTGTCAATGTGATACCTTCAATACTCTGGTGGTAATATTTGTCTTTTATTCAGCATTTTATTGGACTATTCCCTTGGTTGTAGTGTCATTTTAAAACACATTTTTTTAGGACGATTCAATCAATTATACAAACACTGAGAATGTGCACATTCAGTCATCTTTGTCACTTGTGAGGAAATGGACTTATTGACTTACACTTATTTCATAGAGGTTTATTTTTACATTAATCACAACCGCTCTATGCCTAACCCTAATCCTTACCCCAAAGCTTAACTTAAGCATAATGCTATCCTTACCCAAAAGCAATTGTCAATATGTATTGGCTTACTTGTGGGAACTGGCTTTATGTTCTGTGATAGGAAGTGAGTCCCCACAATGTGACTGTGTGCAGAGATTTGAGTCCCCACAAAGGGAATAATACAACACATAAACACACACACCAGGGTTTTTGGTTAGATATCGACTTGCTCAGAGGTAAATTCTTACTTGCCACTATACAAAATGGTTTATTTATTAGTGGTTATCAAGTAACAAACAACCCTAAAGTTAATTGTCATATTTCATCAGCATTGTTCTCAAACTTGAAACAAACTATTGCAATATAGTTGGAGTTTCACCAACGTCCTCTAACGCAGTGGTTCCTAAACTAGGGGGCGCACCACCTAAGGAAGGCCTGGAGTTATAAAAGGCAGATTAATAAAACATGGGCTGAGAAACATGACAGTATTCTGTGGAAGTTAGAGAATACGCCTTTATGATAACACGATCAAGGGAAGGAAAAGGTTCTCTTAGCTGCTGTGGGTTATTCTTATCTGTGTATGGCGCCAGACTGAAGGGAAGCCCTGTTAAATTGGTCTATCCGATACAGTGAGGCTGAAGACTGAAAATGTTTAGAGTTGATATTTAAGTCTCATGGGCGAGGCAAGTCTCACAGAATAGGTAAGGGAGATGAAGTCACAGAACAACTACAAAGCCATGCTACATTTCCGCACATTTCAACGACAATGAATTTTGACAAAGACTATAACTGACTGGAGAAACATCTAAAAAAGGAAACTTTAAGGGGCGGCACAGGACTATAAAGTATTGTAGCTATTATTCTAAGTTACAGCTGAGGTTTGAGGGAATGCTTCATGTCTACACTTCATAAATTCCCATGCCTCCTCACGCCTGTAAAACATCTGTAGAGTCTCTGATTTGACCATCAAAGATTAGGAGTAAGGAAGTCTGGATGTATGTTTTAATACAAGAGTTTAACCACAATTAATGTACTGTATAAGTTCTGTAAGGTTTTATTCAAGCGACAACCTTCAGTGCTGAGAAATGAAGCCGACGTGGAAGTGCCACAATCTGCAATTCTTTGAATGGCTACCTGGAAATAAACATGTTTACAGCCTGGTACAGAAACGGTTTTGGTCTCAATAGCTAATTTCTTGGTTCCACTGTACAGGGGGGGGGGGGGAATTTTATAAAACTTACTCGTTTAAATTATATTAAAGCTTAAAGTTAGGCAAAAAAGTGGCTATGTGGCCTGGGCCTTAGTATCTTTCCATGTCTAATTGTTTACCATCTGCTGCTGATCATGTTGAGCCTTGCTGAGCAACCAAAGTTACCAAAGAATTACCCACGGGACTAGTCAGGTGACTCAACTACGCTCAAATGAAATCATTGTTTCCTCAAGCCAATGAATAGCATGTGCTTTGCTTGAAAATACATTTAGGGAGGTGTTAAAAGAGACAGTGTTTATGTGAAAAGTTATTGTAAGAAAAAGTATGTCTCTGTGTAGTATGAGAAAGAGTTGTAGGCTTTACCTCAAATAAATTTGGAAAACAAGAAATTGCTCTATGGTCCGAGGGGATTGTGAGTTAAAAACAAAGATGAGGCAGCCGAGGAAAACATGTTGGCCAGCACAAATACATTTTAAAGAAATGGCTTTGAATGTAGTTTCACAAATCCCTTAAATAAAAACGCCCTTCAGTTTTTTCCAAATGGGGCATTTCTACTTCTGTTATTCAGTATATAAAGACCATTTTGACATGACTTCACATGAATACAATTTTAAAAAACCGGCCATGCAGATTGTGATTTCACATTATCAGTAAAACCTTTTAAAATAGGAGGGCCAAACACAAACATGATCTTTCACATCATACATCCTTATCCCCCCCTCCCACCCTTGGGTCTTTTTGCTTTCGTTGAATTAATCATATAAGGCCCCCCTAAGAGTACGAGACATGGTCCTCTGTGAAGCAGCCAACACAAATCGCATGCAGCCTCTCCACCTCCCAGCACTTTTTTGCTGCATACTGTGGCTCTGAGGGAGTTTTACACCAATTCCCAGGAGGAAGGAGTCTATTTATACAGGATCCTAAAACAGGGTATAGTCATAACCACCAACCCACCCCTTCTCTCACCCCATCCCCACCCCCCCACTCACGGCAGCAGCTTTAGGTGACAGTGCTGACACACCGCCACATGATAGTCCAATCTAATCTTTTAATCGCTCCAATAACTTCATGTCTCCGGGTGAGTTGGGGCAAGCTAGCGGTGGGGATGGGATATATCGTCTGCAGAGATATGATATGATCCTTGAACACATAACAAAAAAAAAAACCCACACACAGACTCACATGCAGACTTATACACACTGTCCCGCTCCACCCCACCCTCAGAGTACTATGGCGAAGCCTCATGTATCTGTGGGTATTAACAGATCAGCGCAGAGCAGCAGCCACCCTGCTTTAAAGTCTTTTCCTGAGGTAGTGCTTCAGAAGCCTGCTGCAGAGGAGGATAAACGCGCAGCAATCCCCCAGGCCCAGCGCCTCCTCAGCTCCACTCAGCTCTCTCTTTGCTGCCCCCTCCTTCTCCTCCATTCCTCGCTTATCCCCACTTTCCTTCCATCCCTCATTATTTCTATCCCCCTTCTTTTCCTCGGCATCTCATGCTTTCTGTCCCGCTATCTGTCCCCCTCCTTCCCTCTGGCCCTTCATATAATTCTCCTTTCTATGCCTCCTTATTCTGCTCCCCTCCCATTTTGTGTCCATCCCTTTCTCCATCTTTTACCCTCATCTCGCCGTCTTTCTCTAGACTTCAGTAATGAACGAGCCTCGCGGCCCATCTTTGCCAGTTAGAGAGTAAGGAACCGATGGTTACGCGTTGTAACCTTAGTTCGATGAACACAAGATGAGCTCGATAATGGGACTCTTAAGCTTTGGCCACTCGTCTTATAGGCTGTAGTTACACTTGTCTTTTCAATGCGAGTTTTCGCATCCGATCATGCCAGGACGCATTAACTGTCAGGTCTGTATATGCTCCGAGATCATATTTCCAAGATTGGATTTTGCTCGCATTGGGATCCGATCAACCGGACCACATTCCGATGTGAACTGGCTCGCATTGAGTTCAGATCTCAGTGAGGTGTGGACATAATGTCGGCACAATCCGGACAGTTTATCAAACATAGGTCTCGCATCATCTTCCCCCCCACATGGGAGTTCCTCTCCTGAGCGAGAGCAAAGGGAAGAGAGGAATAAAAAAGGGGCCGGTGCACAGCTGAGGCCCGCTGTCTGAGTTACTGCTGAAGAAAACCCAACATTTCCTGATTTTGCTGCTTCAAAGTAAAAGCTTTTAAATACAAAAATAACAGGGGACTTTTATTGTGAAAAAAAATGATAGGATAATGTGTTTATCACAGAATTAATTTAATTAGAATTTCTTCAATAAAAACAAGTCCTCTAATACAGGCAGAGAGGAAGAGCAAAAACAGCAGGGGACTTTTATTGTGAAGAATTTATAGGTAATTAAATGTGTTTATCCAGCTTTTTACAGCTGCTTCTTTGACCACGAAATATATCCGATCGCTACCAGATCAGGCAGGTCTCATTGAAGTGTTGAGTGTGGACGCGCATATGCAGAGTTTTGATCTGGCGCATCCGATCACAAAAGTCGCATTGAAAAGAAAAAAGTGTAACCACGGCCTTAGTGTCTTCACATCCCAAAAGGACAATGCTCTCCTGATTCCTCATCCAGTTCAGTCACACTGACACACATTACATTTTTATGGCACCATTTACTGTTTCTCAGTTTGAAGAAATCAGTTTAAAACTACAAAATGTGAAGCTGCTCCCAGTGATCTTACTAAATTACCGTAGAGACTGACTTACTTTAATCTTGGTTAGCATTGTTTTCATTATTATGAAAAGAAACAATTATTAAAGACATCATGTAGGTTTTCTTCAAACAACAAAACAGAGGGGTCTCTGAAGAGTTTTAACTCTCAAGCAATGCATGCTGGGAAGTATGCTAATATGCTGGATCATGTTTCTTTAGTTGCTAATGAGTTGTGTGAACTCACAGCAGTACATTTATTCAACTCACCATTTCAAGTCAGAAGACTTCAATTCAAAACAACTCACGTTTATGAGCTCTGATGTGGTCTAGAAATTTCAAGCTAATTTAATTTGAGATTAATAAAAACGTATTTACGTTAATGAGAAATTACAATTTGATTTTATCAAATTCCTGTAGGGGTTTTGCTTTTGCCATGCACAGTATGACATGACGTTCTGATTGGGCAGTAAAGCTGCTTTGAATGGAGCCATTACTGTACGTCAAGGGTGACTGAATTTAATTGAAATAGTAAACTATAACAAGAATGCTTCTGACTAAACTCAACTATCGGTGTATGAAAATAATACGCTGCTAACATCATGTTGTGAATTGTCAGAAGGGGATGTGACATGATGTGAAATGCATCAGATTTTCTGTTTGTAGAAATGTTGGATTCAGGAAATTGACAGTTTCCACATTCTCTGTGTTATTTTATTGTCAGTCGGTCCCCGGGGGCATCATAGAGATTCTATAATCCAAAGACACTGAGAGACGACTGCAGTCAATACATTGCATTGGCACCCCGCCAAGGCATGCAGACAGAATGAGTTCATTACATGTACTGTTTTTATAAAAATCTACCTGAAGCAAGTGTACTGTGTCGAAATAAACAAAAGCTATAATATATTCATATGTTCGTTGTAAAAGTAAAATATTGTTATGTTATTCATGAAACAACAAAAAAAAAAAAACTGTGATAAGAGTGAGGAGGTAATCCTTTTTAAAGACTAGACAGAGAGAGATGGTTAAATGAAGTGACACACACATAGAGGCAAACATCTTGCCATTCAAGTCGACAGAATGACAGATGAGCATGCAGACGGACTGACAGGAGGACCAGGGAGGGGTAAGTAGGCTGAATCCAAATTAAGCTGATCAGAGCTCACTGTGAGTTAATCTAGTTATGTGGATAAAGGACTTCCCTATGGCTAAAAACACAGCAAATTATGACTCAGTGAGTCTGTGCGGTGCGTGTATGTGTGTAAATGTTGGAGAAAGAGGGCATGTCTGTTTCCCGGTGTGCAATATTTGTATCTGTTTAACCATATTTAAATATACACACAGACACATGAGCCTCGAAAGCTTTCTTAACAACGAACGCTTGCAATCTGCTCCACTCGCACACACTTTCAAACAGAAGTCGAGTTCAACAAGTGTCTCAAAAGGCCAGAGCTGTATTGATTTGCTAGGCGAAACTATGCTAATGACAGACAGGCTGTCAAATCTGACAAGCCTGAAAGAGGCGTCATAGAGGTTTTTTGCTTCTGGGTTTAAGTCTGAACAATGGGCCTCATGCAGGAGGCGATATAAGAACAAATGTCTTCTTACTTTTGCTTGCATGCAAGATTTGTTCTTATTTTGTTAGTATCCATTGATTTCTTATATTTGATCTTCTCTTAGGCAAGAGAACTTTTAACAAGTGGTCGAGAGCACTCTTACCAATAACAAAAAACTAGGGCTGTCAATTGATTAAAATATTTATGTGCGTTTAATCACATATTACAGTAATTGCATATTTTTTATCTGTTCAAAATATTGCTTAAAGGGAGATTTGTCAAGTATTTAATATTCTTATCAACATGGGAGTGGACAAATATGCTGCTTTATGCAAATGTATGTTTATATTTATTACTGGAAATCAATTACCAACACAAAACAATTACAAATATTGTCCAGAAACCCTCACAGGTACTGCATTTAGCATAACAAATATGCTCTAATCAAAACTTGGCAAACTCAAGCTCAACAGACAACAACAGCTGTCAGTGTGTCAGTGTGCTGACTTGACTATGACTTGCCTCAAAAGTGTATCTGATTATCATAAAGTGACCTTAGAACCCATTTTAAGGTCAATGGACCCCTTTGAAAATGGCCATGCCAGTTTATTCTCGCCTAAATTTAGTGTATGTTTGGAGCGTTATTTATCTTCCTACGCGGCTAGCTAGTAAAAATGCAAGTTGCCTTAATGCGTTAAAACAAATTTGTATCAATGTGTTATCTCGTAACAGTTTGTGGACAGTAAAAACAAGATGTTTTTGTAGGGCTCCTTGTCCAATGCAAGGAAACATTTAAAAAAAAATGCATGAATATCATACACTCACATTTAGATTTGTATATGTTTTAAAGTGATTCTAATGATTGGATTATTAAATTTGTGGGTTAAAGAAACACTATTGATCCCAATTAAATCCCGGTTTGATGATATTGCATGTGTTCAGCTTCTGAATGGCTTACATACTGCTCTTAAATGCTTTTAGATTTTCCTTTAACACCAGTACTGACGCTCTGGAAAATCACATTTACTTTGTTTAAGTATATTTAACAATACCTCAATATTTGCACAGGGCACAACCGCTGCCCTTATGAAGTGTTTAGGGGGCGTTAGCTTTGCTAATAATAAATATATCATATAAATGATCAGCCACACACCTCCAATTTATGATTAAGTGTGATTCATCATTCAGCACACCTTAATAAGAGCAGATTTGGTTGATTAAGAACATTTGGTGCATCTGGAGTTGACTGTTGACTGTTGTCTGTTATTATTTTCTGTTAACAGACATTTAAGAGAAATATAAGAGAAATGCATGAGAATATTGCTGCATGAGGCCCATTGTGTGCATTGTGTTAGTGAGAGCATTGTGTGTCTCTGACTCTGTCTGCTGGCATCATGTAGGCGCTATGTGTGGAGGAAGAGGGTGTGCAAAACTGTGAGTGTGGTCGGGCAAGTGGAATTTTTGAAGAGCGAATAACACTAAATGAATCGACATTGGAAGCTTTCGAGACTCACGAGGGTTCATGAGCATCCCCTCTCATGTGTATACCACTTCAAACAGCGGTTAGAAAGCAAAACAAATATCCAAGTCAATCAGCCACCTTTTTCTTCATCCCTCTCATCCAGCAATCTTCGCCGAAAGACATCAAGGGTAAATGATTGCAGGGGTGGCTATCAACCACAAGAATTTCAGTAATACCGATGCATTTGATGAAATTAGGTCTCAAAGAAGAAAAAGATTGAGAAAAAATGAATACAAATTCAATCAGCTCTGTGTACACCGCCTGCATATCAAAGAGAATGAGGAGAGGGGAGGGGCTGATGCAGAAGGCCAAGAGATTTAAGTTTGAAATAAGCTTCAACTTCAAACAACTCATGATTTTCATTAAATACTTTCAACACACTGTTGAGCTTAAGTATGCACGCAATGAAAAGGCATTATTTACGACTGAGAAAAGGATGGGAGAGCTCTACAGTGAGTCAAAAAGACAGAGACAGAGCAAGGGCATTTTCTCTTGCCTTTCTCCGTTGGCACAGGGCTCTCCTGTGCAGAGCCGAGAAATAAAACATGGGCTGAGAAACATGACAGTATTCGCTGGAAGTGAGAGAATACGCCTTTATGATAACACGATCAAGGGAAGGAAAAGGTTCTCTTAGCTGCTCTGGGTTATTCTTATCTGTGTATGGCGCCAGACTGAAGGGAAGCCCTGTTAAATTGGTCTATCCGATACAGTGAGGCTGAAGACTGAAAATGTTTAGAGTTGATATTTAAGTCTCATGGGCGAGGCAAGTCTCACAGAATAGGTAAGGGAGATGAAGTCACAGAACAACTACAAAGCCATGCTACCTTTTTTACACATTTCAACGCCAGTGAATTCAGACAAAGACTAAAACTGACTGGAGAAACATCCAAAAAACAATACTTTAAGGGACTGACAGGACTGTAAAGTATTTTAGTTCTTTTTATATGTTACAGCTGAGGTTTGAAGGAATGCGTCATTACTTCACTATACAAATGTCCATGCCTCCTAATGCCTGTAAAGCATCTATAGAGTCCCTGATTTGACCAACAAAGATGAAGAGTACGGATCTCTGGTTGCATGTTTTAATATAAGCGTTTGAATAAAATGAATGGACTATATAAGTTCTAGAACGTTTTATTCCATACTCTTTCACTCTAACTATCTACCCGGTGTATTTGTGCCTTCAAATGGGGTCATGTTTACCGTGTTCACGAGAAGAGGCCATATGAACGCCTCTTGTGGTATTCACAACCTCGTAAGTGGGAAGTTTCTGAAAGCTCAGAGTTCACGACTTGTGACGTGTTTTTTTGACATTGTCAGAAATGGCAAAATAATTTTTTGATGCATAATAAGTGAATATATTGTAATTTTAGTCGTATATTGTAATTCTTCGGAATTTTATAATATCGATCCATCCATCCATTATCTGTAACCGCTTATCCCATTCGGGATCGTGAGGAATTTTAGAATATGTCTTGAGGAAAATGTTGATATTCCCAACAGCCTCAACTTTTTCATTATGCTTTTGCATTTCATGCATTATGTTACCCGCTTGCTAGCTTGCTAAATTGTTAGGCTCTGTGGCTTTTAGACACAGTAACGTTAATATTGCCGTTGCTTAGCAGCGGTAATCAGGACGATACCACTTGAACACCAAGCATATGTGTACATGACTTCCCATGTTGGAAACACAAGCTTACGAGTTTCATTTGAAGGCACCATATGTCTGACCATTGGGCAAACTCTGGGTCTGAAAAGTGAAGCCAATGCTGAAATGCCTTTAACCTGCATTCTTTCTAACAGCCAGCAGGGGGCGACTCCTCTGGTTGCAAAAAGAAGTCTGAGTGTATAGAAGCCTATGAAAAAATGACCCTACATTGTAAACATGAGTTTATGGTCTCAATCGATAGTTTCGAAGTTTTCTTCAATACAGCGTGATGTTCATTTAGTAAATTATGGTCCCATTTAGATTCAAATAGACCATAAAGCAGAGTATGCTTTAGGGCCCCTAGGGCTACCTTGGGATTGACAGGTCATTACCATGGCATTGTCTTAGAACTTTAACCCTTTCAGTGTGTTGTCAGTTCATAAAGTTAATTACAACATTTTGGTCGCCTAAAAATGTCTTATTCAGCGTTTGGTTGTACTTGTTGATGATAGCCAAAAACCAAGATGGCAATGGCAAAAATGCAGAACTCGAGACTTCAAAATGTCAGTCCACAAACCAATGGGTGACGTCACGGTGACTACTTCCACTTCTTATACACAGTCTATAGTCTTACCTGATTTTCTGTCTTTTTTAGTACAGGAGTTTTAAAGGTCACCTCTACCAGACATCCACAACACTTTTGCTTATCCCTTATTTTTTTTAAAGCATACACCTGAAGTCAAGGCATTCAAGCGTCACCCTGTTGGTCCCAGAGAAGACCTCATTAAGATGTTTCAGGCTGAAGATGCCTAAGAAAACGGCAGCCAGGTGGAGAGAAACCACCTCTGAAACAGAAGATTGATAGTCCTTCATCTTCCTCTGTAATAGTTACCTTATAACAAAAGAAAGCTAAAACACATTAACAATTGTATTAATGCAGAATGACCTTTAACAGATACATGTATATGTCATACATGTACACAATGTCAGAGCTCTTCTGTGATTCAGTTACTCAAGAAGATAGATTTTGAATGTCACTTATACCATAATTGCACCTGCTTTGTAATTGAAAAGACATAAATCCATTTGATAGACTATTTTCTCTCTCTGACTGTCTCTTTCTTTGTCTCTCTGTCTTTTGTACAGACATTTTTTTTTTCCTCACAAGCTTTCTGCTTAGACGGTTCCCAACAGGCAATTGTCTTGAAAAATGTGACTCTCAGCATGGGCACAAACAATCTTACTGTGCCATTGGTTTACTTGCCTTGCCAGATTTGTTAGAGTACAGTAGGTGTTAAAATTGAAAACAAATGAAAACAATGTGTTCAAAGTAGAAACACATCTTTGTATATTTGTCCCCATTCTTGCATTCATCCTCCCCGTATATTGAGGTAGAATTCTTTGTTTAACGTTGTATTGTGGAATCAATAAGGCAGTTTAAAACTTTTAATGAAAGTCAGGACAGAATTCCTTGTAATTGATGGTAGCTGCACAGATACAAATCTTGTTTTATATATATATATATATATATTCCTCTTGGGAAGTAGGCACAAGTGCTGGAGTTGTATAGCAAACCTGTAGTACAAAGTCAATTTCTACAATCTGGCTGTTAAGAGGACGTGACATGTGAACGTCGAGGGAATAATAAGAGAACAAGGTATAACTGAATGCCTCACTCACAATCTATTAATACTTGCTTTAGTCTGTTTGCTTTTTCTCTTGTCATCTACAGTCTTTCATCACCACCGATCTCTCTTTGCTACCTCTGGACATTGCTGTACCTGTGTATCTGCCCGTGAGTAAACCTTTTAAAATCCCTGCCAACGTTAGATGATCCTTCTAACATAATAGAATATCACATCCAATGAACAACAAGTTATACATAGAACAAAAGCAACAGAAATGGTCATGTGAAGATGACCTTTAAGAGACTGCGCTAAAAGAAATTATTTACCACGCTTTCACACGTAATAATAATCCACACTTTTATGATGGGAAAATGGTGTCGCTGAATTTAATTTTCTAAGTTAAACAATAGTGGAAAGCCATACTAAGCACATCAGCGTATACCGACCACGGCTGCAGAGTGAAAATGAGTGAATACATTATGATTTAGATTAACATTTAGATTAACCTCTCTGTATGAGAAGGATTTTGTTCTGAAGAGATTGTCACTACAATACAGGATGATCTATGTGATGCTTCTGGACAGATATGAGGCTAATGGCACCTCAAAGTGATGCTTTTATGAGAACAGTAGCATTTGGGGAAATGACCATCAGTGTATCACAGTCAAATCTGACAGCGGTACGGCTTCCTGAATGTCAACTATTCTTTTTTACTCTAGTGCTTTGAAATCGTTTGACAGACTGAGAGCATAACATCTTGAACACGATATGCCTCTTTTTTTTTTTCCTTTACTTTCAAATGTGATATTTTTTACACTTTAAGGCCTGTGCCCTTTTTGCCGTACGAAGATAACTGAATTAGCTTGATTTGATTGTTGAGGACTTGACACATGTCTGTATTTTTCAGTTCTTCAAAACTGGATTAAAATGTATCTGCAGCTGTCAGAGCAACAAGCCATTAAACCCAACAAAAGTGCAGGCCCTATTGACAGTTACACTGTAGCTGGATCATGACCAAGTTGTTTTAGGGTGAACACCATACGTCATTTTCAGAAACAAATGACATCTTTGCTTAGAGGGATGGAAATAAGTAGAGGGAAAGAGGGATTTAAGTAGAGGGAAATATGCAACAAAATAAAATAGGTACTCTTGGGAAAAGAACCAATCCTGTCCTAAAAAAGAAAGATATGAACTCAGTTAAAATGTGCTTACTGCTGGAATCAGTGACATTTAACAATGACATTATGATGGGGATTTGTCATTTCAACTGTAAAATGTATGGTTTTTACCTGCATCTTCAGTACATAAGTAAAATGGAACAAGTTTATTAATTCCATGTAAATTATGTTGTGTACCAATCACTATTTGCCGAAAGAGTTTGTCTTAATCTTGAACACAGCATTGCATGTACTCACAGTCCAACCACATTCACTCAAAAGTGAGGAATCAGTGCACGTAAAATGAGACTTGTGTCCATAAATATATTGTCCCAGTGCTGGAAGCTTCCCAGCACACATACAGTACCTCATGGAACTGCAATCACACAACTCTTTCTCCAACAAAACATTTCCATACAACTAAATTGCATTCTCAATTACATTTCGCGGGAAACATATTCTCTGCCGGAATATGTTCGCAGTTTGAAACAGTTTTAAGCACGTGGTTAATGTTGTAAACTGAAACAAAACAAAAAAAAAATAAAAAATGCAACAAAACTACTTGGTTAGATTTAGCTGAAAAACATCATAGCGTGGCTTAAAATGAATGAGTTTGTGACAATATTTAAGTTACGGATGTAAATTAAAAGGGAACATTGCCTTTTTGGTTTCACACGAGACAAATCCTGTGTTTGTTTGTCCCATCCACCACCCCGACCTCTTTCCTACAAGAACTTTCACGGACTAACACTACAAAAGTATTTGTGATACGTCAAAAACAAACGTAATCCGCGACAAAATGTGTTTCCCTAAAAACGTAATTCACAATGCAGTTTCATTGTATGGAAATGTAATTTTTAGGAGACGGGGCTAAATCACGATGATTAGCTCTCAGTCAGCCAATATGAACGCTGATCATGGTTTCAAACTCGACTCATTTCAAAATAAGAACACACTCAAGATGACTTCAACAAATCAATGCTATAACTGCATTCAAAGAATCAAATTAGCTGGTGTGAATAAACAGGATAATTTTAGCCTGAATTAGTTAAACCGCATTGAAAGAACAGAGCCCTGGTCTGTATTACTAAGCTTTCATCACTGTCTCCCACAGTCAGAGAGATAGGAAGAGGTTGCCCTACACACCTTATCTCTGATTTCACACCAGTGTATAGCTCCAATCCAGATAGACCCGGATTATTGTTTAGATACCGAGGCACAATTTCTTGTCTGAGACTGATAGTGGTACTCGAGCACAAAAACACACACGGACATTCACTGATGTGTAGAACATTATAAAGCCCAATATATAGCCCTATTGAAGCCATCATAGTAGGAAGAACGTGAACTAATTAGCCTAAATATTAGACGATCCTTTATACGGAATGATCATTTTGAATATTACAGAATGAATATGTAAAAATAGTTGATGTTCCCTTTTCTTGTTTTCTTTTTAACCAACTTTGCAAAGGACTGCGGTAGATATATATGTGACATTTGATTGAAAAGGACATTACGGACAAGCCGTGTGATGATAAGAAAAAAAAAAAACATTTACTTTTTGTACAATGTACCATTAGGAGACCTGCTCATAAAGGCCAGCCTCCTTGGTGAAGGGCAAGTTGTGTGCAGTGTTCAGTACTGATGAGAAAACAACTATGGCTCAATTCAGGCTGATGGTCTGGAAATAACTCACATCTTGAAAGCTTTCTGTGAATGGCTGTCGAACAGAAGACGTGTCAGATATGTGCTTCCAGTTTGATTGTCGGAGGGCTCCCTCTTTATGCCTCTCTCCCTCTGTCTTTGTCTCTCCGTCTCTGTAGCTGTCCGTCTTCCTCAGCTTTCTGAAAATTGAAGTGTAGAAAGAATGGCCCACAAACTGCTTTACAAAAATGGTGGAATGACAATGGGGCTGTTAAAACCACTTGGCCATCCTAATGCTCATGCTATCGACATTATTGATTTCCCATTCTGCGAGCAAACCTCAGAGCCCTGTGGAAGGAAGAGTATCTACCTCGCCCCCTCGGTGATGGTCAGCAAAGTCAGTTTAAATAGATACATGGACCGGCACCCACCCTGCCGCATACAAACACACACACATGCCCCATCCAGGACTGAAATAGCTCCATGTTCAAAAGCAGCAGTGACCAAAGTCCAGACTTCAAACTCCTCTCACATCCAATCCCTGCCAGTCAGAGAGTAGAGAAGCTTTCAGACGGCACAGCAAGTATCGGCCTGTCTGCTCGGCCTCTTTTTCTACTTCACTTATTCTCCCACGGCAGCCAGAGGCTCTGACCTTGTGTAACGTCCTCCAACTAACTGGCCTCTCAGACAAATCTTCCCACTTAATGAGAGAATGTCACTTGTTAGCCAGTACCATTAGCTCCAGCCCCATGTTTCTAAATCTACCTGAGAGAGCATGTTGCCCCCTAATGCACAGAGTGTTACACTGGCAACTGAGGGAAGAAGAAAACTCACACAGTCAGTCACGCAAAAACATTCCTAAGATATTTACAGATTCAACAGCATTGTAGTAAAACATGCTTGGTAATGCACTGGAATTCAACACACTGATGTCTATTTGTCACTGTAAAACCTACAAAAGGGGGCGTTTGGGAGGGAAATAAAAATCATGTGGGAACAATTGAAGAATTTGCAGATTACAAGATTAATGCGTAGAGGTTAAAAATTAGGGCTGCCCCCTTTTAACGGATTAGTCGACTAATCGGTCGTTTTAGTCTTTTAGTCTTTAGATTTCTTTAGTCCATTAGTCATTTTTTATATGTTTTCATGCTGAATGACTTATTTCCAAAAAAGTGCATCTGGTAAACACTAAATTCAAAGTGGTGCTTTTGTGTGATTCTTTGTGGAGAAACTCGTTTTAACAGATCTGTCGATTAAATCAACTACTATCGTGTAATCGACAAAATCTTTTGAGTATTAATCAACTAAGAATTTCTTTGGTTGAGGACAGCCCTATTAAAAATAATATCGCACACAATGCCTAATGTTAGATATTACACTTTATTGGTACTTTAATCAGATTCATTGACTTCTCAGGTCCAATTTAATGCAAAGTGTACTATGAAGAAAATCATGAATATCGTAATCATATATGCTGCAAATAAGTAGGAATACCATTTTAAAAACTTAAATTGTCAAAAGTGAGACAACAGATTAGTACTTAGAGTGTTGGTGTTAATCCTATGTTGTATGAATTGGTCAAACTGTTTTAATTAGATTATGGTAAAGAGAGGAAATATCATAGACTGTATATAAGAAGTGGACGTAGTCATAGGGAGGTCACCCATTGGTTTGTGGACTGCTGTCTTGAAGTCTTGAGTTTGGCATTTTGGTAGTCAGCATCTTGTTTTTTTTGCAACCAGAAGTGACAAGAGAGGGTGGAGCTAAGTACAACCGAACACTGAAAAAGACATTTTTAGGGGACCAAAAATGTTACAATTAACTTTCATGAACTGAAAACACACTTTGAAAGAGTTAAAGTTGTAAGAAGAAAATGTAGACAACTCCCAGACTGGACAACACCGTGGTAGCGACCTGTCAATCACAAGTTAGCCACTGCTTTATGGTCTATTTGACTCTAAATGGGACCATAATTTACTAAATGAACATCATGCTGTATTGAAGAAGACTCGAAAGTTTACAACGTTTACTAAAGGTAATAAATCAAGTGAGGAGTAGGGTCATTTTCTCATAGACTTCTATACAATCATACTTTGTTTTGCAACCAGAGGAGTCGCCCACTGCTGGCCATTAGACAGAATGCAAGTTTAAGGCACTTAGAAGCGGAGGTTGTCCACTGGGAAATACACGTAGAAAACCGAGATATTGATGCTATGAAAAAAACATTTCTGCTTTGGAGGAATACTGTTCCCTCTAAAATGACAGAGCCAAGAACTGTACATGTACCTCTGCTTACTGTTATCATTGCGCTCCAGTACCACATTAGTTTTATCAGAACTGGCACATGGAAAAATTAATATGAGAATAAGCAGCATGTTGAGCACAGGTCTAACTTGTCACAGCCTGCCAACATCTGAAATACCTCCAGTCAGATTTCACCAGACTGGAAGCAAAGCAGCAGAAATCAGAACCAGATGCTGCTTCAGTGTCAAAGTGTCGACTCTCCAGGAAAATTCATCTCACCTTAGTCACGGGGCTTTTATCTTCACAATGTGATGAAGACAGACCTGGGACTCTTGTGGGTCTTTTTTTTCTTTTTTTATCTGAACCTAAAATTCTCCAGCCTTTCATCAGAAAAAAAAACAGTGCTCTGAAAGACCCTGCCTGAACCACCATTCATCGACCCGTCCAAATGGAACCATTATTCGCCACGAAAACTCCACAAGTGGCTGCGGCTCCTGTGGCCATCACATTATGAAGAAGATGACAGATGTATTGTAAGAGGTCTTTCAAAATTTGCTGCCTGTTCGACCATGTTCTAACTGAGCGGTGCCCATTAATGCACACGGTCTTGACCAGAGAATCTATAAAACAAGGGAGTCAAACATGTTCGATGAGCGGGGCCCATTCAGCCTCTGTTGTATGGCAGACCCACTGCACGCAGTCTGACTTTCTGAGAGAAGACAAACATGACCTTATCACACAACTATGAAATAACATTGGATAGATAATTTTTAGTGGCTTTTGGGGAATTATATCATTGAATTTCTGTATTATTGTAAACTAAAACTGAAACTAAAACAAAAATAGGCTGTGAAACACATTGTTGTAAACTGAAACTAAATAAAAACGATATTCTTTAAGAAAAACTAAAACTGTAATGATATTGCCTGGTTAAAAAAATTATAGTAAAAAAAGAACATAAATTAATTTCAGTTTTAGTTTTTCAGCTATAATATATATATATATATATATATATATATATATATATATATATAAAAACTGAGACAACGTGAATTTCCGTCAACTCTCGTGACACTGAACCACAGAAAGTGAATGGACTAGACAGTCCAGGAGATGAAGCTATGTCGCAATTGCTTCACAATTAATCCCTTTTCTTTTTCAAATGCTGTCTATTCTTATAGAATTAAATGACAAGAACATGATATAAATATTGTAATAGATCAAATACCAGTTAACCAACCGAGGTCTAATGTTAACCAACTGGGGTCGGATGAAATTGTGATGAAATGAAAAAGAGCTCACGTTGATCCCCAAACCAAAAGATTTTAACATGTTGGCCTAAATATATAAAAACTAAAACTAAGCCTTTCTGAAAAACTCAAACTAAACCAAAACTAGCAAATGCACCCTGAAAACTAAAACAAAACTAAAATTAAATTGAAAAGTCAACACTAAAATACAGTTAAAACTAATAAAAAATTAAAAACTACTGTGACCATGTCAGCCCTTTGATTAATTTATGAGAATATATTTGTCAGTTTCTCAAACAACAGCACCACCTTAAATTTGATTAAATGCATAAATAACGTTCAATATGGCAGATGTTGGTATTTTATGTTCATTCACGGAATACGATTTACACAACAAAGCCAAATCTAGAGTTATCAAGTCCAAACTGAAAATATATTGTTAGTCTCGTTACCATTGTTATACAGAACCACGATGTTCTACTAGCTTCAGTTCAATTTTCAAACATGTAGATTTTTAGCCTTCTTACAACAGGTGAATCATCGCTGCAATCTCTTGCTGCATTGTAAGAGGTGGTTCGGTCTAATAATTCCTAAAGTACACAGACTATTTTTCTCTCTCGCTCTCTCTCTCACACACACTCACACACACACACACACACACACACACACACACATGCACGTAGAAGAGAAAGGTCAAGGTCAAGATGTGTCTTACTCATACTGCACCCAACTCTGCGAACTCAAGGAAATGCTCGGAAATACACCATTTGCATGGGTAAAGTGTTAAAAAGGAAAGGTCATACAACTTACTACTGTTATATAATACGCTAAATTATTCACTGCCATTTTTCTCAAGGCTGCCAGAATTTTTTGAAGTGGAGAATTGGACTTAATGAAGAAGCCAGTTGCATGAAACTAAAGACAAAGTTGAGACGGGGACAAACTGTCAACCCAAAGATCACCAGGTTGTACCCATTCATCGTGTTGCATGTTTTTTTTTTTCCTCTCTCCAGTGCAACACGCTGAAAAATTGCTGTGTCCCAGGAGAGGTGACCTGCTTATGTAGTGTGCTTCCCCTTTAACCTAGCTGTAAGCCATTCTCACCTGTCAGATCACTGCCTGGATGCGTGCTTATGTGTGTGTGAGCGAGTGTGCAGTTAGTTGTGTGTTTGCTCAAGTTCACATGTTGGTGTGTACCAGTATGTGTGTGTGTGTGTGTGTGCATGTAGGATTTTCTTTCCTTTTTTCCATACAAGAGGAAAAGCATTTTTCTCAACCCTTGTCAACAGCCCAAAGCCATTCAAATGAAGCTTCATTTTTTTGTCCTCCTAGTCTTCACGGTCTCACACACACACACAGACACACACACACACACACACCACTTCCGCAGAGAATTTGAGAGCACAATTATGTCTATAGTTACTGAAGTAATGAATAAGGCAAGTGCTCTCAGAAATGTTAGTCACTACTCTGAGGTGTACAACGTATGCGTGACAATGTACTCCATCTATTTGCTTGGGCATGGATGTGTGTGTGTGTGTGTGTGTGTGTGTGTATACATAAGCCCAGCCCGATGTTATTTACACAGTCTAGCTCTCAAACATTCAATCAGGGGCAGAAAATTGAATGTTCTTTATCTTCCACAGCCTAGCTCAGGTGTAGTTTATATTGGGAAACACCACTAACCCTCCGTCTCCTTCCCATTCATCTACCTTTACCCTTCTGTTCTGCTGGTTTAGCTCAGTGTAATCATAACTGTAATTGATATTTACAATAGAGGGGCTTGTATATTTGAGGTGATGTTAGGACAGGCATTATTTATGAATGGTTCAGGGATAATAAAAGGGTGTTTAGTACAGAGCAGGACAGCACTGGAGGTTATGCAAATTAGTAATGTGCAACCAGTTTTGAATAACTTGTCTGAGATTTTTTGTGTACTACAATTCAAAAAGAAAAGCTGCAGCAGAAATGTTGGTAAGCATATGCATGTGAGGTGTCAGCTGATGATGATATGGAGCTCTGCAGCATTAGCAGTGTTTTCTAATATTGAGCCGGGACACAATGGCTTCGTTCAAAATCGCATACTATGCACTACATACTCAATATGTGAACTATCGTTCATACTTTTGTGTGAATAAACAGGAGTACTGTATGTGTCTTTTCGGATGCGCTGAGCAGTAATTTACATCGTCACTGCCTGAGAGCCTCCTGAGAGACGTGAAACCATGGTAACCCATGGCAACCACATGTGACCAAAACGACGGTTTGAGAGAATCAAAGTCTGAATTCATTTAAAATATATAACTACGCCGAGCAAAGTGAAATCTTATACTTAAAGTTAAATTGAAGTGTTACGGATGTTACAGAGCCGTCCGTCAACGTCTGTTATCACTACCGCATTGCATTGTGGGATATTTATGCCGCCGTAGTGTCAAGCGTTGCATACTGTAATATTTCACCGGAAATAGTATGCAATTTGCATACTCTTGGTTTCATACCAAAGTTTCGGACATACTAAAATACTGTATCTCACATACTGTTTTAGCATACTAAATAGCATGTTAGTATGGAATTTCAGACACAAACAGATACAAAAACTCTATTAACATTTCGATGTATGCACAACAAAGGATCAATTTGTTTTATCGATCTGTCATAGCCACTTCATTCAGGTCCAGTTATAGGAGGCCCATTTTGTGGGCTACGATATTGACATCATGTTAATAATACATGTATGATAATACTGGGTAAATAATCCAGCAACTCTTAAGTGATTTTATATATACAGTTATGGTTACAGACTCTCTCTCCACCTCCCTACACTCGTATTTTGAGTGTAGTTAATTTGCCAAAAAAGAGAAAAAAAGCACAATAAACAAAGGTAAAGATTAATTTGACCAACAGCATTATTATTATTATTATTATTATTATTATTATTATTATTATTATTATTATTATTATTTTAATTTGATAGAAATCTCAATAATATATATTAATAATCCTCTTCACAGAGGATATATGAGCAAGAAGGTCAAAGTTCAAGGTGCAATTTTATGAAGATGTAGTATGCCCCAATACTGCATTCAACAGTACCTACATTGTAAGGGCAGCTGCAGTGTGTATTAAAAGTAAAAAGAACAAGTATGTGATTTGGAATGTAGCCTTGGCTAAGGTTAGGGAAAGTGTGTATGTGGTTAAAAAAAAGAAGCTATCATTAACTGTTGGTCTGAGATTGGATGTGATCTTCTTTCACTAGCATGACACTCTGATACGCTGAAGGCTCATTCACTACACCGACCTTGACACCCTCACTTCTCACTTGGCTGCATAAAGGGCACACCACTTCCTGCGTTGGCAGGGAGCATTGGCGTCGGTCATAAATTGTGTGCTGCAGAATATAAATGGACTGCTTGATTCCTGTTCGGTTAGTAATGAGAAATGTATTTTTGTGTTGTTCAAAATCTATATAGAACATACACACTTGCTCATTGTGAAGTGCACGCAGTTACACATAGTAGGATTAGGTAGATTTACATGTTTTTCTTTTCTTTTTTTTGTGGTGGGCGGTTGGTTTAAATACTGGCAGCATCGCTAAAACAGATCCCCCCGTAGTGACAATGCATTTCTTATTTTAGACGACTAATGAGGAGGAACAAATAGCATCAGATGGGATTGTTCCACTAAATCCTATGGTAACAAACCAAGTAAATATCTGATAATTGCCTTCGTTGCCACAATTTGCTTAAAGGAAAAAGCAAAGCAGCTCTACCTATAATATTCACCAAATAAAGAAAACTTGTGTTGATGGAAAGGTCACTGCATATTTTTTTCATTAAGTAAAGACGCAATAATCTTGTAAAATAAAAACTCATAAACCTGTTTTTAAAATAACGGGGTGGTGGGGAGGGTTAGAAGGGGGACAGCGTTTTCTTTTGCCTAGTTCCTATTTTGAAAGCTAATTAGCTAGCCTACATATAGTCACACTATTGCCTTGAATGTGTCACGCATTTGGAAATAGTTTGTTTTAATCATTTTGATCATTATTTTTGTTCAAAGGCTGGAACTAAAATGTGTGTTCTTTTTCACCTCGAGTCTTTAGTGTCTATGCCGCTTGAAAACACCAGAGGACAACGCGCTGAAGGTCATACAGTTGTCAAAACACACTATGTGTTTAGACACCAGTAAACACTGCAGCCTTTTTGTGGTCATTTGTCAAGAGCGGCTGTGGAGAATAACATCAAACAGCAAAAACACTCTCAAGCTTTTTGCAAATTAACCACATGAGAATTAGGCAAGTGTTTATATTTTGAATCCAGCTAGATGCATTAAGAAATGAACACGAGCGTGAACACACACACGGACACATGCATGTGTGTGCGTACACACGGGAAAAAAACTGTGTGTGTGTACGCACATTGTTTAAGACCCGTGGTGCATTTGAAGGAATGGAACAGTTTCATTGTCAGTCTGCCACTGTAAGCTGGATCATCATGTCATTTGGTGATTAGGCCTTTGTGGACTAACTGTTTCAGAAGCAGAGGCCTATACCCATGCATCCAGGGAACAGACCCCCCCACAGCCCCCCTCGCCTTGCCTTGTCTTGCCAGTTGAAGTCTCTCCCGCCTCTTTCTTTTCAGGCTTGGCCAAGAGAGTGTTTAGAAAACAGTGTGTAGAAGTGTTCTGTTATCCCTGCATACCGCCTTGCGGGTTTGAAGATGCGTAATTTTCTCACAACAAGGGTTCCCATGATAGCTCTCTGCTTTGAGTAGCTATTAATGCCCTTTCTTGCTCAGTGGTTTGTCAAATGCATTAATCTGCATTGGATGGAAAGAGGCAGAGGAGATGAAGCAGGAGAAAACAGGAAGAGGAGAGGAAAAGATAAAATACACCAACAAAAAAAGGACATGCAAGTCTACATTCTTTTATGTTTCCATGACTGATAAGCCTGAGCACCTGGCCACCACCACTGCAATCCGTTATATTGTTCTGTCTGTCTAAACACTGACCTATAGTCAAGGAAGACAAAATGGCTTGGAAATTACTTTCCCTGGTTCTGTGTAAGATAATTTCTCCCTCATCATTATCTAAATCTGCTTGAAAAAAGAGCCACACTGCTTTCAACTTTGATTGGTACACTGATTGCTTTCGCTTTCTTTTTTTTCTCCCAGCCTTTTGTGTTGCAGTTGCGGCTGCATATCTGCATATAGTATGAGAGCCTTTCAACACTTGGAAGAAAGTTTGAAATTAAAAGGCACTTTTTCTTGGCTGTGCCTTGTTGAAACTCTGCAAACTGCTGCATGAATATGATGCATATTATTGCATATTTATTAGATAGGTAATGCAGTGACAAGCTCAATGAAGTGACACTGCAGATTTGATGAAACATTGAGTGCCCCTGGCTATCTTCCCAAACAAAGCTCCAGAAAATACGTGCTAAAAAGCTTACAGATTTGACAAGACAGAACAGTCAAATAAGGACAAGTTCCCCTGAAGAATCAAGTTCTTACTTACTGCTTTGTAAGTTTAAAGCAAACTAATTTGTACAATCTTTCTACAAGAATTTACAAAAGATTACATCTTAAAAGGTACAGTGTGTAGGATTTGGTGGCATCTAATGGTGTGGTTGCAGATTGCAACCAACTAAGATACCTCTTCGCTCACTCCTCCCTTTCCAAGACTGAAGTACCGTGAGCTTCCGAGTGCACAACCGTGGTAACACCGTTCGCCTCAGTCAGAGGCCATCCTTAACATAATAACACTACATTAGGAGCAATGGAAGTCAGGCGGCGGCTGGCGGTACCACGGTTTTGCACTCTGCGACTCACGCTACCACAGTTTCACAAGCGTGTCGGAGAACTACGGTGGCCTTCAGGTAACGTAAAAACACTGAAGGCTCTCTCTAGAGCCAGTGTTTGATTTGTCTGTTCTGGGCTACTGTAGAAACATGGCGGAGCAACATGGTGGACTCCGTGAAGAGGACCTGCTCTCTATGTAGATATGAAGGGCTCATTCTAAGCTAACGAAAACACAACAATTCTTGGTTTCAGGTGATTACACACTAATGAAAACATAGTTATGAATATTATTTTCCATTATTTTCCATTGCTAATAGATCCCTCAAAATGTTACACAATGTTCCTTTAAATGAAAACGTGCTAAATTATAAAGTAATAAATAATTATGAATATCACAGATAACATAGCGACCGAACACACTACATCCGCAGCACTCGTTGTTTTATGCTTCTGTTTGAATCACTTCCCCGTGCTTCGACTACTGACTGCAACGTCAAATGATGTAGAAACAAGCTAATGGTTATCTAATGAGCAAATCCAGGAAATTTGACTTAGATTAGTAATGTTGCAAGATCAAAAGGAAATGCTACACATTACTGAAGAGTTTTCAGTGAGAACAGGAGGGGCTACCCATGGGATGTGTCGAGCTGAAGGAGATAAAGACGCAGCCCACAAACTCAACATCTCTGTGGGTAATTACAAGGGACTTCAGGGGCTCTTTGTCTGCGGGAAATGAGTTGTGCGTCACGTACGAACGCAGTAAAACAGTCTCTGGATTCATTAGATTCCATATCTAGGCAGAGAATAATAAAGCAATATTAATGTTAGTTGTGCCATGGCCATGCTTTCCACTGATTTTATATAATTACTCGAGGAAAACCGAGACATGCACAAACAAGGCGGTAATGACCTGTTACATTGGGGGCACAATTTATCAAGGGAAAATTTATCTAAAGGGCGTTTGCTAGCAGGGCTCAGTAACTACAAGAGTGGGGAATTAATTCAAAGAAGATGGCCTATCTTGATTTACAGTTTGTTTTTCTTATTTCATGTAAGCATCAAACCCCTTTACTCTACATGGAGAACATGCAGATATGTTTGCCATTGTGCACAAGCATGTTTAATGAGATATGCGTTCAAAGGATATTTGTGCAAGCAAGACTTGCTCTCTTCTCATCATGACAGCGCTGAAGGTGATTTTAACTCGTACTAATGCCGGTGTATATACAAGGCGATCAATCCCTTTTTGGGTATTTAGCGCTCAGCTTCAATACAGTGTCACCTTCTGGCTCGGGGGCTGAATGGAGCCTTACTACTAACTCCCCTGCATAGCAATGACACAGAGAGGACACCAGCGAGGTCTCGCTGATTTCCCTTACATCGTTTTTAACATCCACTCTGAAGGCTTGCTGATCCTTCGGTGTAGTCACTGAAAACTCTTCCTCCAAACTCTACGTCTTTATGCACACACATACAATATTTTAACCTTCTCACATCTCATTTGCAGCGTGTAGTATTATTCATAGACTCCAGCTTTTTTTTTAAGGTCCGACTGAGAAATTGAGATCTTTGATTCAGACAAAGAAGACAGAGGGTTAAATTTAAATCCACGTCAGTACATGTGCAGACACGATGCATGCGCTGCACATTAAACGTTTCGGAGTTTAGCGAAGCGCAACTAGAATATCAAAACATTCAGTTGATAAGATATTACATTACTCAATTGGATTTCAAAGTGAAAGTTATTGTATAGTTTATCAGCACTCCACAGAAGTTGTTGTGCAAGGTGATCCACTAACAAAAGCTGGTGTATTCCATTATGTAAATGCGGCGTGAGCCCTTATGATTAGACTTATAGTGACATCAGAATGTAAAAGAGAGAAACAGCAGTGTTGACAAAAGAAATACAGAAAGAGCATGCAAAAGCAAAGGAGAGGGGTTGTTGTAGCTGCTACTATGCTGACAGCTTTCAAGCAAGAGCCAGTGGAGGAAGAAGAGGGGCCATTCCCATGTTTTTTTTTCCCTTTTCACCCCTCCTTCCTTTCCTTTCTGATCTGACCCTCACCGCCACCTCCACTAGTCCTTTCCACCCTTCCCCACCCCCCACCTTTACCTGAGCCTCGCATTTCCCAGGGGGCATTAAACTCACTGGCCCTGTTTGATTTAGGCAGGTCGGGTGTCAGTGTTCGCTACAAGCCCATGGTGAACCATGAATAATGGATCTGCCACGGGTCTGAGTCCCCCTGGGACTCCCAGCTGCCCCCCCTCCCCTCACTCCTGCTGTGACTGGAATAGTCAATGTCCCATTAACAACCAATGATTCATAAAGGTTCGCACTGCCAGCGCACGAGAAACAGGAAATGTGAAAGAGATTTTGCTAATGGAAGACAGATAATGGAGCCATGCATTTTACTTACGACTGTATTCATCAAAAAAGGAAAATGAGAGAATGACTATAAATATTCACATTAAGGCCATTAGATATATGGCTTTGTTGAAGAAGAAACTTTTTTTTTCTCTCTCATGGTAAACATCTGGGCACTGGGCTTCAAAGAGGAACGAAACAGAACAGCCAACGTTTGGTGTGCTAATTTACAAAGCACATTTTTTAAGCTTTTTGATGTAGATGTCTTATGTTGTCCTATAAGTAATGAAAAAAAGTGATCGCATGAAGGATTTCAAGACTTCCAGCTTCATCGTTATCCAGGTCATTCAACTCAAAAGTTCCGCCTCAAGCTTCAAAAGTCCCTGTAGCTTGTTTACATAATCTGTTGTTGATCCTGTTCCTCAAAGTTCTGCCGTTTCCTGAACAAATTTGTCAGAGCTCTGCATTTGCAGTGCATTGTTTGAGTTGTGTGATTCGTGTTGAAGACAGTTTCATCTGCAAAAATGGAGCGCTTGAAATTTAGGATGTCAACAGCTGTTAGTACACGCAACCATTACGCACGGCTATGAATATATTGAATATTCAACAATTAAAATCACATGCACATGTAAACCATCATCACAGTAATATCTCTGTCATCATTATTAGGATGATCAATGATTAATGTCTAGTGCTCATATTGAAACAGACTTTACAAATGGCTTCACAATTAAGAATAAAATGGAAAGATTGATACTATTTTAGATTTACTATGAGATGTGTTCAAAGGGTGTTTATGTGGATTTCCATCACTGTACCAGAAACAGGTTTGCCTTTGCTCTATCTCTCTGTCTGTCTGTACCGCACCGACACTCGGTAACGTTACACACACAACCTACCAACTGAGTTATTCCTTAAAGGAGTTTGTTACTTGTATAACACATTTTAGTTTAAAAAACATCTTAAAAATACATAATTCCCCAATGCTTAGGCATGGTGTGGAGTCAAAGCCAGGCTTGCAATACACTGGCGGAAATCCTGCATTTGAGGCTAGAAATAGGCATAACAGTAACAGAATATTGATTCATATTTGATCAGCGCTGCCTAGTTTGACTGTTTGATAGGAGTTTGCGAATTTCGCAAGCAGTGATTGACAGCTGCTCAGCTCTGATTGGATGTTTTTGCTCAGGCGCGGTGAAATCTTGCAAATGCCATTAGAAGCACAGGTGGAGGCAGAGGACCATGATTTTTTATTTATTTTTTTTTTCACAAATTATCTGTCTCATGCACTACTGTCAGGATACAGTAACAATTTTATAAAAATAACTTTTTTTATCATATTTACTCAAAGTTACCGACTGCAGCTTTAACACAAATTTAGAAACAGTGCTTTGAATTGAAAGGTTGTGGGCATGATATTGGGTATAAGTGAAATTAATTTAAATAAATAAACCAAAATAAATAAGTTTGTTGAGCAAAATCTACAACAATGAAGGTTCCAAAGTAGATTCAAGGACTCTTGAAACTCATTCATATAAATGCACCACTTACAATACACATCATACTGCACTAACACTTCCACTTGGACCCAACAGATTATCCTCAAGTCAACATTATCAATCTCATCATGGACAGGAATGTTTACTATGACGTCTTCCACTAATCCGCTGCAGCTATAGCAGCCTGCAGGTGACATTTACTGTACACTCCACTTTGTCATTTCACCTTCAACTCCCTTACTCTCCATTTTCATCAGTCCGTTTTTCTCCCCATCTGCCACCCCCAACCTCTTACATGTTGAAACATGACCAGAAAGAACCAGGGGGACAGTCCCTCCATCACACTGCTGCTGATGACTTCCTTTTCCCCATAGCTGCAAAATTGATGGAACAGAAATCTATATTTCTAATTTCCAGATAGGTGAGAATGAATTTAACCATCTATTGTGGTGAACAGTTGGAGGCTGTTGCAATATTTGTTACATGTTTGCCTCTTTAGTATGCTGCTGGCTTCAGTACAATCAGGTCTGGGAAGCCCAGCGTGTTAGGATAGAAGGCAGAAAGGCTGGCAAAATGTGTTCATGGGGATACAATACAAACTCACACAGTCACAAAGGAGCAGGTCACAGAGCCTACCTGATCATCAGTGCATTATTACCACTATAAGCAAACAAAAATGACCCCAAGTTACGCTGGGGTTCTATCTTGCTACCAATGGTGAGCATATTCAAAGGACTATAACAGGTGCATGCATCATTCAGACTGACAAACCAGTCGCTGTGGACACCAAAACCTTTCAGGCATCACAAAGACCCAGGTGCACACACACACAGAGGGCTTCATTGTTTTTGCATCAAACATTCTCATACACAAACATACATACAGAGTTGAGTATCCATTACTGAGTCTTTATATTAATCCTGCAATCCCCCATAAGTATGCAGTTAGGAGGGCAAAGACTGGTATAGCTGGAACCTGTCTGTCAAATCACATCCCCACTAGTAACAGTGCAATGGAAGAGTATGGGGGATAATAGGCAAATATTATACTTCTTCACTCTAGAGCTTGAGCTTGGGAACCAATTCAGACAAATATGCTCTTTGAAGTCGATGTAAGTCACAGTAGGTGGCCAATACAATTTTGAATTCAGTCGATTAAAGAGGACGGTATCACTTCTAATTCAAATGAGTGTTTCAACAGAGCATTGGGTTTTCCTGTTAGGGCCAAAGGTCTGGTAGACAACATTTCATTGAAAGGCATCTCATATTTCCCAACCATAATGACCATTTTAAAGCTGGTGCAGGAGGAGCCAATAACACCGGGGTTGCATCCGAGATCTCATACTGTGTGAATAAACAGTAGTATGTATCTTTTCAGACGCACGGAACTGTAATAAGCAAGTCACATCCTGAGAGTCTCCTTGTCGGTTGGAGACGCATAACCATGGTAACCCGTACCAACCTCATGTGACCAAAACGATTTGTGACAATCATAAGGTCTGTACTTATTTCAAAAACTATATTACGCCGATAGCAAAGTGAAATTTTATACTTACACTTAAATTGAAGCATTACTGATGTTACAGAGCTCTCTGCCATTGTCTGTTATGATTGTTGCCATTACTACTGCATTGCATTGTGGGATATTTATGCCTACATAGTGTCCAGTGTTTGCATACTGTAATATTTCACAGAAATAGTATGCAACCAGACCTCCACCAAGGCAGGTTTCATGTACGTCGCTGCCCTTCACCCCCCCGGATCACCCCCAAAAGTAAATTAATTGTTCATTGTGCCACACACCACCCCTCCAAAAAATTTCATTCAAATCTATCACGGACTTTTGGAGTTATCCTCCAACCAACCAACCAACAACCAACAAACAAACAAACCAACCAACCAACAACCAACAAACAAACAAACCAACAAACCAACGCCGGTAAAAACATAACCACCTTCCTAGGCTTTCAGCCTTGGTGGAGGTAATTAGCATACTAATGGTTTCAAACTAAGGTTTCGGACATACTAGAAAATCTCACATACTGTTTTAGCATACTAAATAGCATGTTAGTATGGAATTATGAACGCAACCAAGGAAACACATAAAACTAGCACATACATGGCACAAACATGCTAGCACAACATAGAAGGAACTGGGAGTCAAAACCCTTTTTTCTATTAAAAACGACAACTTAATGTGTGCTGCCTGCTTTCAATTACTGTACTTACAGACAGGAAACAGCATCGTTTGACAGTCAAGTGCTTTGTCCAGTTGAGCAAGGAGCCTACAGGATGAGATTCAGCAGGAATATGAGTTAGCTCTGCTTTTCTTAACACTAAACAAATGAAAAAAAAGCGTAGCTAGTTGCAACACCTATTAACCATGTTTTGCTAATAAATGATTTATAAATATTATAGCAGTGTGGCTGCATTACTATAAAAACAAATCTGATGGCTGAACTGCAGACTGGATGGTTGAAATACTCAGATGAAAAAGTGGACTGAACAGCTAATAGACTGACAGGGTAGTTTATAACCTCACCTTTCTATTCCTGCCTCTTCAATGTCCTAATTGGCTGGATAAGCAAACTGACTGGCTGAGAAAGTGACTGGCTAGGTGTAAAATTAGCTGCTGTAAGATTGCGGGGCATGCTAAACTACAACCCGTCATGAGGAATGAAGGCCAGACAGTTAATGCTTTAGCGCCAAATGTTCTTATCAATACAAGCTAAAGGAGCCCCGAGTATAATTGCGCTGTTTATCAGTTCTATTACAGGCCTTCCAGAGGCATCAAGCTAGGGCAATAAATACACAGGTACTGTAGAGTTACAGTGTAATACCCCATCTCACTTGATAGATCTCTAATAAACAGTTCATCCCTCACAGAAAAGAATTATGCTATCTATTTCAATGTCTTCTAGAGTGCAACATCGCCCATACCAAAGCAATCACCAGGACAGCATGATGCACGCCGCTGTCAAAATCAGTATTTATACCTCTTAGTTGTTTGAGGCGAATTTCACTGTTATATTTAACATTTAGGGCTTATGTGTTATATAAATGACAAGTCTTTACCTACACTTGCCAGTGATGAAATTACATGAATAATTTAAGGGAAAGTGATTCTGATAGCAAAAGAGCTATGTGAAATGAAATGTTTATTAGGTAATTTTCTTTACTGAAAACAGATGAAATATTAGCAGTTATGTGACTCACTGTGTGTACGGGTGTTGCGTAGTGGAGAGTCAACATTCAGTACTTCAAATAAGACATTTTATCAAATAATAAGCAATGCACAGATAGCAAAGGATTCTGATTCAATATTTACATCAGCCTGTCATTGCTTTACGCTCAGTGGCAAACTCAACATTTTTACTGAGAAGGGCTGCAACAAAAACTCAGCACAAATGTTTTCAACAATTGTATGATCCACAAAACGTGAATGGTTTCATTATAATGTGGATAAACAATATCTGCTCTTGACTGATTGATAGTATTGGTCGGAACAACAAACATCACCCAAATAACCTCTGCTAACTAGCAGCTGTTAGCAGCTAACATTATGGTAGCTAGTTTCATCATCTATATAATCTTAGAAACATACTACTACATTGTTAGAAGATATTTAGGTTACATTAGGTTAGAGAAGAACTTGCTCAGCAGCAATCTGCTCTCTTATTCCTGTTGGCACTGGTTGCTGTGATTTATGTTTGACTCAGCAGCACTAACAGCTGGCTGCAGCCGACTGCTGTCTAGCAGTTATAGTTCTTGCTATAGGTCGACTGTCTAGCAAAGACTAGTCTGGCTAGCTGATATGAGAGCTCAGGAGTGAAGCTGTGGGACATGTGGGGTTTGACAATTCATGTTGTGAGCTTTGTAGCTTTCTGTGCCTCTGTGATTAAAATGACAGTATTTTCTGTGGCAAATGTGGTTGATGAGATAGCTGGCCTAATATTAGCTGCTGATTGTAGCTAGTTAGCAGAACTAAGTTAGAAGCTGTTTCATTTTTTATTTAACAATACATTACAATAGGCTATTATGTTTTTACATTTTATACATACATAAATGTCATGATGTAAGTTAGGTTAGTTGGCACATGTTTACACAAATAGTTATGTTAGCTTACTAAAATGTTAGCCAAACAAAGCCATGGTTCAATACCCAGCCAACATCTGTATGTGGGGCACATGTGGGTACTAAATGGGCTGAAAAATGGGCCCCAACTGGGCAACATACCCAAGACCCATCTTAGTCCCAGCTTTAGTTCCCAGTTTTATGTAGGTACTACATGGGGACTACATGGGCAGAAATATGGGTTGTAAGTGGGTTTGTCCACAGTTTCCATGTTGGCCCCATGCCAGTTACCCTTGTGGGTTTCGTGCAGGGTACACTGGGTGTTATATGGGCCCAATATGGGCAACGTAAACCAAAACCCATCTCTAATTTCCCATTGGTGACCCATCTAGGACCCACATGGGTAGCCCACTTTGGGGAGCCCATGTGGGACCTATTTAGTTGACTCAACTGGGCCACAATTGCGTTGCCAATTCTGATACACTAATTTCCCATTAGTAACCCACCTAGAACCCACATTAGTTGACCCAAGTGGGCCCCAGATAAGATGCCCATTTTGGGCCCATACCCACTTGGTACCCAGGTACCCCCAGCATAACCCATGTGCGGCCAACATAACCATGTTGGTTGGGTAGCTGTGTGTGTGTAGCGTTACTAGGTTACGTTATGACTTTAAGAAGAAAAGCTGTAAATTAGTAGGCTAGGCTACATTACATTGCACATCTCCACAGTAGCCTAATTATGGTGAAATTAGTACAGGTAATGTAATAAACTTACACCTGCCAAAAACGGCAGGTTTTCGCAGGTTCTCACGGTTTCAACACGTTCTCCCGCTGTGCCTTGGAGTGGAAATTTTTCCCGCTAATCTCTAGATTTCACAGTGATAAAGCTAGCTACAACTCAAATGTTTTTTGTATCATGGAACCTGGCAACCTAGTCTGGAGCATGCGTTGTCTAAAGACCCCTATCTGACACACTGAAAACGGATACAGTAGAGCCCATGGTATTCGAGCCCTAGCCCGGCACCAGCTCGACAAAGTCTGCACTTTTTCAGCTCATAATCGCCACTAATCACTTTAATAAGCTCTCATGCTCCCTGATGTGCGCAAAAAAAAACACACGCTGAGACGCTGAGACATTTATGGGCTCAATGAATGGAGAGAAGTTAAATGAGTCCTGCACTTTGACCTTTTGTAATGTAAAGTTGAGATGTTGACTTTTGATGATCGCTTTTTTGTTATCTTATTTTATTTTACTGCAGTGAGCTATGAATTTAAGACTAATTAAAAGTATTTTTACTTCTTTGTATTTATTGGATTCATCTGTCTCTAGTCTCATCCTATATGGGGGCATGGGCATTGAGGGTAGGCCATTTGCTAATACCCCAGAACATTTCACCCTTTTTCACAGCCTAATGTTGGCAAGTATGTACACCTATGTTTTTAGTTGTTGTCTCTTTTACAGAAACACAGATCTGAAAATATATCCACATCCAAGTTAAAATAAAAAAAAATGTGTGTGTTCTGTATCTTTGAGCAATCTTTTGGACCTTTTTTCATTTTAGAAAAGAAAGAAAGCTATCAATGGTTTGACAATAGTAAACTGGCTAAAGGCCTACAGCAGAATCCCGCCAAGGTCTCTCTTTTCTGATGCGATAAAGAAAAACATTGCAGAAGATGAACTTATTTCGACACTGAGTGTCATTGTAGGAGTGACAGAGAAAATAGCTTCGAAACCGAGAGCTTAGTGATTGAAAAGAGAGGAGATGATAAAGTGAAGAGGACCACGGCCGCGATTAATATCATTTGCCGGTAAATCCAGGTTTCGCTGGTTTTCCAATCATAGATGAAGCTCGGAGCCAAAGCGGTGCTGCGATCTGGGACGCCTTCAAAATCCCCTAGCTCAGAAGTATTGTTATGTCTCTTGGGTATTATCTTACAAAGCCCATTATGCTGCAGAAACAAAAGAGGAGACACAGGCCCAGAACTGTAGTAACTCCAGTGCGCTAGCAAACATACACACACACACACACGACACACACTGACACATGCACACATCATGGTTTAATCTTTACAAAGATATGTATTATCAGTACAAATCCCAGCGCGTCCCCCGGATTACTGATATGTGTGCATGCAGCTGTGCACCATTAAAAACAGATGTGACATCTTCATATCATAAATTCTCTGAGACAGATAATGTGAGTACAGCAAATTCAGCAATGTGTAAACAATGCATAAAAACGCCCAAACACTTACACCACATAACCCGCTGGAGCTTGTAATTTCTTGTGGATGTTCAGTGAATTAAGCCGGTGCAGTCATCATCACTGGTGCTGTCGGAGGCATATGCACTTGCTCATTCGGATGTGAGCGTGGTCTCCCATAATTTGGTTAAATGAGCACTCATGTTGCAATATAAATACACGCGCTGTGTACAAAATTGCAGATCATGCTGCTGTTCTGCAATTAAGATTTAACTGCTAGTCGCAGGCACCAACTGTGGTGAGAAAGAAGTCGCTCGCGTCTCTAATTTACTGCCGAACACCGTCCAGTTCAAGAGGCCATATGACTGTTTGACATGCATTTCTTTAATGTAGAGAGCGGTTCAGAAATCACCTTATATAAATACAGTTGTATTTGGAGTACTAAAGACTACTGAGGCTCCCAGCGAGGGAGTACATTCCTGCTCAAAATGACACAACCACGGCAACTGTTCAAAGATATTTCAAATCAGACTGCCACGAATCCTCATCTAAAAGCTCAACTTATCTATGTTTTAGAGTCTAGTCAACATGTGAAAAGAGCCTCGGCTCACTGGAGACTAGGGAACTTTCCAAACCGTCTTGGCAGATCTGCTTTGTAACCTTACTAACTTTGTTGGCTGAGCCTCTGAGAGACTTAAGGTTTTTTGTAGGATTGCAAATCTGGGAAGGAACATACTCTTGAGGGTGTCATGCAGCACATGATCCAATCTGATGCTGATATTGTTGTCTGTCTTTTCCTTCACTCTGGGTTGCTTTTAAAGCTTCGAAGAATACCAGTACTGATTCGCAGCTTGGGTGACCTTGAGGCTCACAATGTCTTTTCATTTTCATTTTCTCAGCAGGTTTATAGTTGCACAGGAGTAGTCAACCTGCAAAGTAAGCCACCCTGATTATCACCCCTCATTTTGTTTATTATGATGACTAAAACACACAATATGTTGTATTCTTTATCATGTTAATCATGTGTTTCCTCCCTTTTACTTTCCGCCTGTCCTTAATTGCACTTTTTTTTTTCTCTCATTTGCAAATTTTTAACATTGGGCAGCTCCGGGGTCTGAAAAGTGAAGCCAATGCAAAAGTGCCTTAAACTTGCATTCTTTCTAATAGCCAGCAGGGGGCGACTCCTCTGGTTGCAAAAAGAAGACCGATTGTATAAAAGTCTATGAGAAAATGAGTCTACTTCTCACTAGATTTATTACCTCAGTAAACATTGTAAACATGAGTTTATGGTCCCAATCGCTAGTTTCAAGTCTTCTTCAATACAGCAGGATGTTCATTTAGTAAATTATGGTCCCATTTAGAGTCAAATAGACCATAAATCAGGGATGCTTTAGTGCCTTGTGATTGACAGGTCGCTAACACGTTGTCTTCAGTTCATGAAAGTTGATTGTAACACTTTCTCCTAAAAATGTCTTATTCAGCGTCTGGTTGTACTTAGCTCCATCCTCTCGTGTCACTTGTGGTTGCAAAAAAACAATATGGCGACGGCCAAAAACAAAGATGGCAGCGTCCAAAATGGCGAACTCGAGGCTTCAAAACCGTAGTCCAGAAACCAATGGGTGACGTCACGGTGGCTACTTCGACTTCTCATATACATTCTATGGTTTTAAGAGATGTTTTTTAGACGAGGGAAGGTAAGACAAAGTACAAGAAAGTAAAAAGGCAATTGTTCCTCTGTATGACTCCCCGGAGCAGCTGGTGTTGGTGTTTGAACCTCTACAGCGCTATATCTACACTAAAATGTGTAATGTTCTTTCAGTTGAAAATTGGGTTCTTAGCATACTTTTTTTCTAATAGTGCAGACAGTCCCAAAGCAAGTACTAATGGGGAGATTAGGAATATATTAAACAGTCTACCAAACCCACAAAAAAAAGCACACAGTCTTTCTCCCCATTTTCCCATGTTACCCCGTTCTCCTTCTCATTCATCGCCTCTCTTCCTTCTTTATTATTCTATGAACAATCCAGTTAGTTGAATGGATAAATTAGTTGGTTTATTCCCTATTTCATGCTGTCTTATACTTAAACAACATATTGCACTCCTTCCTTTTTTCTGCCTGGTAAAAACATTCCAGATTATTATTTATGTCCTGTATAAATAGTCAAATAAGTAATTTTGATGTGAGTTAAACAAGGTGGCTTTCATATACATTCTTCACAGCTGAACTGCACATCATACTGTTAGTATTATGTATTTGGCATGGTGACAGGAATACTAAATAGGGAAGGAAAATATCAGTTTATAGTGCACTTTAGATCTTTGATTTATCCAGCATATAACATCAGTGATATTCTCATCAGAAAAAAAAGCAGCATATTGTCTGATACCTGATGAGTTGAATTTATGCCATTTAATGAACATGAACCCCGCTACCCTTTGTTAAGTGACAATTTATTATCCTGCTCACATGTTTTTGCAATTTCCTGTGAGATGAAAATTTACATGATAAATTAAATCAAATAAATTCTTTTAGGGTTCATTGTATTACTGTAGATGATAAAGAACATGTGGCAGCATGATCAACAACAGAGATGACTTACAACATCAGACCCCATTTGATCAAATGGTGACAATACAAATGCAAGTTCAGAATTCACATCAAAATGCTAGTTTCTCATCATAAAAATAAGATCATTAAAAATATTTCACATGTGTACCAGCTCTTCCTACATTAAATACTAACGGATAAAACCATTTGCAATTTGTTCACAGATGTTTATATACATTCGGTTAATATTAACCAATGACATTGTAATCATGCGCGACATATAGACATCATCAGAGACATGATATTTTGATAATTCATTAAAACATATATATAAAGAAGCAGTTTTAACACAACAGGATGCAAATACCAAACATCTTCTGAATCTTATCTTTTGAATAAACAAATTTATCTTGTGGATATTTGGGGCATAATCTGAGTCAACGATTAAAATATTAATTTTGGTTGGAAATGGGAATGTGGCCATGGTTTGCCATGATTAATAGGAATATTATTAATCATTTTGTGTCTGATGCAGGAAATCTGCCAAAATAGCAGATGCTTGTACGATTAGAAGCATAACTAGTGGAACTAGTTAAGTTGGCCACAGTATCATTCTCAAATTGCTACTTAGTTGAAATAAATTGATCAGTTTAGCGTGAATAAACAAATTGAAAAACTAGAAATGTTTGCTACTGTATACAGCTGATCTTAAAATGCTAACATTGCTTTGAAATTTTTTGGCTACATCTTGTTTGTGAAGAGCTGATTTAGTTTGTCCAGAGAGCGTGGCTGCAAGTACACACACAAAGCTGGTGAGACCTTTACATTTTAAGTCGGGAAAGTCAGAAGCAGGAGGAAAACCAGCAGTGGTTGAATAGAAGAAGAAATTATGGGCCATGCTCTTTCACCGGGGCTTAAATTGGACAGTGGAATAAACCTAAATACGTCATCACTATGACTCAACGTGGCACCTCAGTGGTCATTAAGCAGACAAATGATGGTCTGGGAGCAGAGCTGAGGCGCTTGGAAATGTTGCAGGTTGTTGCAAAAGAAAGAAGCACAAACATCCTCCATCCATTTTCCATCCAGGTTACACCGGAGCCTATCCCAACATGCATTGGGCTGCCAGATGAAGACATAAAAACACATGTGTACCTACAGGGAACTTCACAATATCTAATCTGGATGTCTTTGGACTGTGGAAAGAAAATGGATCCCCAGTAGGAAACTGCACTAGCACATGGAGATAACATGGAAACTCCAACTTCTCTTGATGTAAGGCCACAATTCTAACCTCTGACCCGCTGTGAACCACAGATACAGACAGAGGGATCATCAAATGGCATATGAAAAACACACCAACTTCTTAAGTCATGTGTGTTTAGGCATTTACACACCGTGACGAAATACCCGCCTATGAATATTAGGGCTTTTATTGTGAAATGTTAGAACAGAAGGAGTGGATCTGGTCTGTGCTGCCTTATTCAAGGTTGAAAGTTTGCCATCTTGGTTCAGACTACAGAGCCTCCATGTTGTTGTTTTATAATCCTTATAAATATAGGCGCAACTCAGCCCGTTCCGCACAACGTGATTGGTTAAAACCTTTGTATGCGATACGAAAACTAAAAAAAATCGTCCTTGCTCTGAAAAAAATTAAGTTGCTTTTTTGCCACGTAATATTTATATAGTATAATATATATGACAAAAACAACTGTTTGAAAAAAAATATTGACATACGAATTGTTGTTGTTCATGTTTTCGCTGTTCCCATTAGGGGTTGCCACAGCAGATCATTGATCCACACATCGATGATTGATTGGCATACGTTGGATGCCCTTCCTGACGGGAGGAAACTGAAGAACCCAGAGGAAACCCACGGAAACACGGGGAGAACGTTGAACTCCACACAGAAAGGCCCTGCCCAGACCTTGTATATAGGTGAAAATAGTCCTTTAACAAAATGCATTTTTTTGCACTATGCATGTCATTTCACGTCACAGCAATAAACACTCAGAGAAAGTGCTCCGGAAGTCAGGCGACAGTAAATCATATAGAGTGAGAAAGTCTGTGTGAGGCAGAGGTCAGAGTGGATGGGTGGGTAAAACAAACACACAACAAAATGTCCCACAACACACATCAATTTCCATTAATTTCATTTAGTTTTGGTGACTTTTCAGCCAGCTCATGTAGCATTGACTTTTCACACAGCCACTCCAGACACCAAACATTCACAGCACAATTAGAGCATGCAGATACCATTAAATAAGTGATATTTGAGTTTTAGACAAGTTTCTCATTGTCTGCTTCCAAGGGAGCCATGAGGATTATGTCAAAGTTTCACGACTTCTTAACAATACAGCTTTTTTTCACACCCTCTTGGGTACATGTCTGGGGGAATTCGGTTCCATTATGAGCCATTGTGGAGATTAAGCTTTTCCTATTGAAAGGAAAAAATGAGTTATAACTCAGCATTATCAGCTATTTGTCTGGGATGTTGAGCTGCAGGCTTTGTTGTCCAGCACAGACAGCTCTGCTGATGGATTCCTGACCATAATCTGTGATGTAGGGCGATAACTCAAGCAGACTGACCCCAGTGCATGTTGGTACCTTCCCACAGAGAAGCCTGAAGGGCTGCCGCAGGGTAAAGGGCTCTATAAATGATTACTTTTTTTTTTTTTTTAATATGTACAGTGTGCCTTCTAAAAGAAGTAAATAATATTTATTTGAAGTTCAAATTGGTTGAGCAATGCATGCTAAAGTTCCTAAATTTTTACCCAAGGGAAGAAACTTTTGAATGTTTCAGCATGGAGGCTGTACTCTTAATGCGTCTGATGTATCTGTGTATCTATATGCACGTATCTGTGAGCATGTCAGTGTGTGTGTGTGTGTGTAAGCAAAAGCTAAGACTGTTGGTTAAGACTGTACAACTATCCCCAAGAGTGTGCTCTCAATACATAATTCAGCAAAGCACATAAAAACTTAAACATTTTCATCCTTTTTTGGGGTGTTTGTGTATGTGTGCTAGTGGGTGGCAGTTAAGAGGGAAAAGCATTAAGGAGTATTTTATAAAACCATGCCATGCTCTCATACTGAAACTATTCAATCATCCGCCCCCTTTCCCACAGAGAGAAACTCCACCGCACAATCAAACTTGTAATTTTTGCATCACATCATACTTTGCAAGGGGCTCATTTTCTAATGCCAGACAGAGATTTGCTCCAACGGCTTCAGTATCGCTTTAACAACAATTATTTAAGGACACCGTTTCCATTATGCCTCTGCAAGGTGCCAAAAGCATCACGTTGGAAAACAACTTAGTTCCACTCCCAGGGAGTCCCTAAAAGGGCTATAATAAGAGTTATTACTTTGCCCGGAGGAAGTGATATCCGCGCAGACCACAGGCACATTTCCTAAAGCTGCCACTTACCACACACCTGCTGTTCTCTGTCAGTCCAGATACAATGAAACCGTTAGAACGGTGCAAGAGTTAGTATAATATTGTAACTCTACATTATGCAAATACTTCTTATAATGTTACCAGTAGTATTCATCATCTCCCGTTTTCAAAGCTGTAGAGCAGAAAGGGGAAAAAGAGCCACAATTGCAGTCTATAGTACAATAGACATGTTTGCCATATTATGACATTTATGTAAATCAATCAGTGCTGTAACAAATATGCACCGCTATACAATATATTTCACTTTACATCAATGGCTTATGACATTATGACTTCTATAAGCGTTTACTCATTATTTTTTTTAATTGGCACGTATTAGGCGCTCTGACAAACCACACAAAGAAAACATTACTTTATGTTATTGCAATCAGTTCCATGTTACACACCAAACGCCATTACGCCGGAGCTATTCATTAGCCACAAGATTAAAGTCCTGCCAGAGTGAGATGAGAGTGAGAAAGAGCAAGAGAGAGAGAGAGAGAGAGCAAGAGAGAGAGAAAGCGATAGAAGAGAGACAAAGACAAAGAAAAGTATCCAAAGCCTGTATTAGCCACTCGCAGGAGCCAGCTGTCTGTTGCTAGGCTGCATTACCAGACACTGAATGAAAAGCTTTGGGAGTCTAATTTTGACAAAATTATACAAATTCTGCATCGACGTCTGCTCATTCATCCATTGTCTTATCCGTTCATTCCTACTCAGGGTCACAAGGTGCTGGAGCCTGTCCCAGCGTAGATTGCTACAGAAGGCTGGAAAACACCCTTGACAAGTTGCCAGTTCACAGATGGACTGACATGGATAGGCACTCACTGCGCTCGCATTCACATCTATGGATGTTCTGTAGTCTCTAATCAACCTAACATGCATGGATTTGAACTATGGCAGTTTAACTGGGGCAGCTGGAGGAAACCCAGGAGTGTGTATTGCTCTGGCTCTGAGCACCACTTCTGACTACTGAGCCACATTGCTCATGCTCAGGCTGTTCTCATACACCATTCGTATAGCTATACCTACGAGAAATTAATGCACAGTGATTTGTATGTATCCCACAAAAACAATCTGTATGTATGTAATTGTGGGCTGCACGGTGGCACAGTGGTTAGCACTGTTGCCTCACAGCAAGAGGGTCACAGGTAAGATTAGGTTAATTGTAGACTCTAAATTGCCCGTAGGTGTGAATGTGAACGTGGATGGTTGTCTCTCTCTGTGTGTCAGCCCTTTGATAGTCTGGCGACCCAATGTCAGCGGGATCGGCTCCAGCCCCACTGTGACCCTGAATAGGATAAGCGGTTACAGATGATGGATGGATGTATGTAATTGTGAAAAAGGAAGTATAAAGAGCGACAAACGCAGCATAGGGTGGAAGTCGGGGAGGATGGGTTGGTCAAAAAACACTGGACTTTGGCTCAGGAGGCCGGTGTTTGTATCCCATGTAAAACCAGAAGTCAGTGTTGATTCATTTGTCGCTTAACTTCTGTACTTAAGTTACGGCACTTCTGGTGTTATTTTAACCCAAAACGCGATTTTTTTTTCCTAAACCTAAGTCATTTCGTTGCCTAAATCTAACTAAGTTGCTCTTTTCCCAAACCTAAGTAGTTTTATTTTGAAAAGACTGGAGCAGAAATTGACACATGCATCACGTGTTGCTGGACATTCGTAGGAAAATGCATTAAAAAGAGAAATAACTTAAAAAAAAAAAAAAGTTAACTTTTATTAGATTCGTCAAATACAGGTACATACATGACATTTGACCTCTGCATTTAACCCATTCTAAGGATCAATGAGCTGCTTGGGTTACGTGTCTCCTAAGGACACTTCGACACTTCGACAGTAGGAACCAGGGATCGAACTGCCAGCTTTGCGGTTGAAAGATGACTACCTACAGCCCCCACATTTCTTAAGAAATCATACAAACCATTGTATGAGGATACGATGCAATGCTGCACTTTTGTTTATACTACATGAATTTAAAACAATTGCTCACAGGGGAAACATTTGGATACATACACGGTTTTAGAATTACAGAAAATGCTCAATTGTACTCAGTATTCATGAGATATTAGTAGATAGTGTATTTTCAATCACAAAGGCAATAGATCCGGAATTCATGCCACATTATCTTTTGAAAACAATTCAGCTTTAAACTTACTGAACCAAATTAACTCATTAAATAGGCTTATTATAATAATGAAGTGCTACATGGTCTAGTTTGCAAGCCAACGACTACAGAGAGAGTAAAAGAGAGAGATGCCTTTTTTCTATTATGGCTGTACCTGAGCCGCTTTGTAGGTCTTTGAAACTGACAGCCCATCATAAATCTAATTTCAGGGACACTCATTGTCAATGAACATCTTCAGTCTGCAAAAATGTCACCTTATACTGCCAGTAGATAATCGGATATGAGACAAGAGCTGAAAAAACACGAGCTTCCCCTGTCAAACAGAATGAAACTCATATTTACCGGCATCGCAGTCAGTCGCCAAGCAGAGGATGAAATCAACTACTATTGAGCGTAGACTGTTTACTTATTAAAATGACCCCAAAGCCTCCTCTCACACTGGGTTGCATGCATAAATCTGAGGAGAGCAAACAAAACAATATGATAATAACTTATTCTTCTTCACATCACCTCTAATCCTTTGTGCATTTTAATCTCTTGCAAACAAAAAAATCCCCTCACGTCCATGTGTGCAAACGTGTGCGTACTTGTGTGCGTGTGTGTGTGTTGAAACACTGCGTTTGTGCGACTGAATACACATCAAATATTTCAGCCTTAAAAAAAACGTGGATGACTTTCCCTACCTTGGCAGCCTTCATCCCTCCAAAGCTGACACTGATGCAGAAATACACCACCGCATAAGCTCTGCCAGTGGGGTTATGCCAGACTCCAAGGAAGAGTCTATGTGAACCGTGACATCCAGGTGAAGAACTGCCTGTTTACAAAGCAGTTGTTCTTCCCACTCCGGTGCAAGAGGCACAAACTTGGACCGGCAGAGCGGCTACATGACTATACCTGGAACCCGTCGCTAGAGATGGAAGCCTGCCTCCAGGAAATCATGCACATTAGGCTCAATGATACAGGAACAAACAGCAGCACACTAGGAGAACTGGACATGAAATACCTTTCTTTAGTGTGTTGTGCAATCACAATGGCTTATCGTCCTATCCTAAAGCAAATCCTGTTATTCTCAGTGATGTACAAGGAGTGTAGGATTCTGAATCACAGGAAACGTTAGATCAGATCATGATTTTAAAACGCCGTGAACATTCACGTAACGTATGTGTGATCTGAAATCACCGACATGCTTAACTACCATGCTAAGAGTGAACGCAACTAGAATCATGATGCTTTTTTAATATGAATATACGTCCTTTCTTTTTTTCATCTCAGTGCAAATATGGAAATATACGTCCATATCTCAGCAACTGCAGCAGTCTGCCTGCCTACAAGTCCATACTCCAATTCACTGTCCAAGAGCCCTTTGATTTATTTCATTTACTGTACATTTGAAAGCATGTATTCAGATTTTCTTTGAACTCTCCATTCAGTAGTGCTCCTTTCTTTGGCTTCAAATGACACTATCCCCTACGTTTCAACAGATTTTACTGCATCATTAGGACAGCAGCTGTCTGAATCTTGTCAGTGTCCATTTTCTCCTCTTGTTGCTTCGTTCTTAGTTTGTTTGGTTTGGTAGGGAATGATAGTATTATGGTGCTTGTAACCTTTAAAAATGTGAATCAAACCAGTTCAAGGTCCTCACTGTTTTCTTGGTTTTAAAAAACGAATAAACCGTAGAGCTGCTTTCAAATGTAATATAAAATCATCCGATACTCACTAACATGCCGCATGAACATAAAAAATATGGTTGTAATTTAATATCTGTCTAACTGGACTGAAAAATAACATAATTTTTCTATGACTTAGTGTAGCTGATGTAGAGTCAGATGAGAATTTTTACATCACTGTATCCTTAATATGAAGCCAGACTGTGTGTCACGATAAGACTTTTTAGGCTTTCCACATTTGTCATTTATGTGCCACAGGCTCAACGTTTTTTTCACGTCATTTAAAGCCACGTCATTACCGTCATATGGTTATGTTTAGGCAAAAACAATTACGATAATGACCGTAGTTAGGTTTAACCAACAAAACTACTTCATTATTTTTAGGAAAAACATCATGGTTGGGATTAAAATAACTACATAAACTAAGTAAAATACGCATGTAAACAACGTAACACAAGTACGGAGTATGTTACACAAATATGTAACTTCAACATAACTTGACAACACTTTGGGACACAAACACCTGTCTCCTGGTTGAAAGTTCTGTGTTTGTTGGACCCACCTCCCTTCCTGCCCGCCAAGAGCAGTCTTTCTCACTTTTTATGCTACACTATTAGCTCTGAGCGTAGCATATTCACACGGATGTGTTTGCATTGCAGTCAGTAGGCCTACAGAGTACATGGCATACACATGGCACGCCTAAAACAACAAAGGCATTGTTATTGCACACAAAATAACTTAAAGAAATACGTTATCATTCATACGCCATTTGGAGAGACCGGGCTGCCCTTTTTTTTACACGTCTCTTTGTGTACAGATCAAACAAATGATATATCATTTGTAATTTATTTGGCTGTTCCCCCTGCTTCCAGTCTGCACACTAGGCTAAGCTAAGTTTCTCGCCTACTGGCTGCAGCTTCAAATTTAGTGTACAGACATAAAAGTTAGATCAGTCTTCTCTCGGCAAGAAAGCAAACATATGATTATCTCCAAAAATGTGTAAATATTCTTTTTAAATTGAATGATGACAGAACATGCAGGCTGTTCTCAAAAACCACTCATCGCTATATCTACTCAAAGTAATGCACTGTAATTTGTATATATCCCACAAATTCAATTTGTACGTAATCCACGTAATGTTGAAACAGGAAGTATAAAGAGCAACAAACGCTGCGTAGGGAGGATGTTGGGGTAAATGGGCAGATAAAAAAAACGGACTTTCGCCTAGGAGACCGATGTTCGTACCCCATGTGAAACCAGAAGTCAATGTTGATTTATTTGTTACGTAACTTCCGTACTTAAGTTACGCCACTTCCAGTGCTTTTTTTTTTAACTAAAACCACAACCTTTTCCTAACCAAGTAGTTTTATTTCCTAAACCTAACCAAGTTGTTTCCTTTGAAGATGGAAGTGTATTCTGAAAAGACTGTTTGCATGTAATGAGCGGAAATTCACACATGTTGCTGGACATTCGTGGGAAAAACCCCAAAAATTAGGAATACTTTTTCGTAAACATTGTATGAGGATACATACAAACATGATGATTGATCATTTGAACTGCATAGCAGACCCCAGGAACGAGTTCTAGCTAGCTTGCTCAGACACAAAGGCTCACAGCAATGTAACCTCTAACACTGCTGCAACAATGGCAAAAGAAAACTGTATTAGAAGCTTGTTTCATCACAAGTAAAAAGCATCAAAAAAACTACCGGAGTGTCCTCAGAAAAGCCACAGTCCTCCAAAATTGTTGGATCAAAGTGTTGCCTGTAACCCTCTCCTTGAAATTAGGTGCAAACAGGGCTGGAAAATCCACCATGGAGCCTGTCCACACAGCCCTCAGCTCTCTATCTCCTCCTACCCAGCGATTCCATCACAGAGCTCAAGAGTTAATGCGGTTGATGCAGTCCCTGCCCGAAGGGGGTAATGAAGTGACTAAGGGCTGACCGGCCCTGACCGGTGACAAGACAGCAGGTGTGAGCGGTCAGAAGTGTGACTGTGAAAATGTGTGTGTGTTTGAGATAGAGAGAGAGAGAGAGAGAGTGTGTACACTAAGCTGGCTGAGAATGAACCAGGCACCCTAACCACAGGTCCAGATCAATTAGTTGGCCTAATCGGTCCCCTCTCTGTCAGCCATAAATACCCCCTGGTTTACCCCTATATCTGTCATCTTTACTGCCACACCGCTATCATCTATCAGCCTCTCTCTTTTTTCTTCCTCTTTCTCCTTTTCTCTCTCTCTCTCCTTTTTTCTCTTGCTCTCCCTCCGTCTATCCGAGCCATCTCTTCTCCTTTCTTTACACACTACGTTTATGCTCCAGCTTGGTAAACGGTAATCAATGTCTCACAACGGTGGACTGCTTCATCTAAACGATTTTTCAGGAGGGGTGCGTGTGTGTGTGGGAGAGAAAGAGAGGAGAGACAGAGTGACGGATAGAACTTTTACTGTATGCACACACACACACACATCAGTATTAACAAAGTTTTGCATGTAAAAGCTTCTATGTGTGTGTATCTATGATTTGTGTGGGTATCTGTGTGTGTGTGTGGAAAATGTGTGAAAATGCCTGCCTGGAATTGGCACTGACTCCAGAAGCTCACAGTAATGCATTCACTTTTGGTACATAAATCACAATCAGCCCATTCTGCCATCTGGGTTACTGCTACATGGCCCTTGTAATGTACACCCTGGTTAGACCACCGGCTGAATAAATGAGTCTAGGATACAAAGCAGATACGTGTCTGTAATGGACAGTAAGGCGGCAAATGTATTCCCCCTTTTTTTTTTTGCTGGCAGAGAATATATGATATATTATATTCCGTATCAGCTACCAGTTAAGAGATGTGTATGCATTGCACATATGTGTGTCTGTGCGTATCTGCAAATCAGATGATCTTAAAAGTTTTGTATAGAGCCTCATAACAAAAAACACAATGCTTCCTGTGACTGCAGTTCAGATGGGTTTAGTAAATAAAGAAGATATATCAGTAAAAGACCACAACCACCACAATCTGAGGCATTTACACAATGGTACAAATATTTGTTTCAGCATGGCACAAATCTAAAAAAAGCACCCTGAATAATGTTAAATATATATAAACTGTTCTGGAAGATCTTTAGATATTTTTACTTCACAAAAAAAACATACAGTTTAGTGTATGAAAATCATCCTAAGTTGTTTCATTAGATTGATTACATTGCTTATTAGACCTGAAGTTTTGCTGATCTCAACGCCAACCAATTTCCATCCTGTATTGTAACATGCAATAATCTATTTTCACAAACACAGGGTCAGTAAAGGTCACGGTCCTCAGCCAGAGGTCCGGCCTCTTTGACAGATTCCTGTACAGATCAGCATCTAATTGGAAAATTAAAGCGATTGATTGGCTATTGGGACTAGAGGCATTTCTCTCACTTTCACAAACACCAATTAGCTCAGGATAAATGATAAACTGAGGCGGTCTCACAAACAAACACGGTTACCCATGCACACACACACACACACACACACGTACGTACGTGCCGATACACACGGTCAAGAACACCCTGAAGGAGTAAACTTGAGCATTTCTAACCTCAGCCGAGGTCACTTGGTAATATCTAAGCTTAAAGTGTACTGTAACCCCACGGTCACAAATCATATTCTGCGATATGAAGCGCATACATACAATTCCTGCTGTCGGGGAATAGGCTGTATTTCATCCAGATACCAGAGAAATGAAGTGTCTGCCTGCCTTCACGCAAAACAAATATGAAGTTGGGATGGAATGAAATTGATCTTTCTTGTATGTTGTGATGTATGTATGACAGTACAGCATATTTTGAGATTGCAGAAAAGCTAAATCACGACACAATGAAGCTTTTTTACTCTCTAATGAGCTGCCATTCGTCCGTCCCATCAGTGACTGTATATATGAGTTAGACAAACGACATTGCAGTAAATTTAAATGTCATCATGTCTACAAATAATTTGCGCAGTTGCTTTATATAAATCAACTTAAAAAGAAATTGAAGGCAACAAATCACAATGAAAGCTTGTGGATTGGGAAGGAGAGAATTCAAACAGGAAAAGCATGTTGCACAAAATTTGGATCATGTCCAGCAAAATGCGTTTTAAACAAACAGGATATAAATAGCTCCTGCTGATGCTAATTTGATCTGTGGATATCCATTAGATCCACGTGGAGATTACAAATGATTAAAATACTAAATATAAATAACCCATAATAATTATTGATGGTGGTATGAATATGTGCACAACAGTGATGAACATAATTAAAAAAAGGAAAAATAAGGTTATTATTTGCAACCTTTTATTCTCTTTAATCTCCAACAATTGAAGGATTATCACAAAGCCGGATAAACATGATTTCAATGTATTGGTTCCTGATAAAAAAAAAAAAAAAAAACAGTTTTGATGGTATAGTGTGCTTTTTAATTCTGCATCCATTCATTCAACAGCATGGCTTTTTTAGTGCACAGTGGCACACATCCAACTTCCCCCAAATGCATCCTGTTGGCGCATCAAGTGGCTGCAGTCCACAGAAACGCATCCCACTGTGCAGTCACATTACACCCCTGTAATTTCATTTAGGGAAGTCTGCAGTGATGTTGCGATAATTCAGCTGGCACTGCATATATACACACACTATATAAATATATATATGTATATATACTCTTGATCACAGCGGAAATGTATGCATGCGCACTGCCCAATCTTACTGGTGGAGATTTCACTGTAATGTTGCCATTTAATAAAATGCAATGCGATGCAATTATCAATATGCAGACACATCACAGCTCGTGCAACCCGTCAGACACCATGTCCCACTTAAACCTGTTACAATTAAGCCAAAATCATTTATTATGATCGGAATCACGAGCCGTCCTCGTGCGCAACGCTCATTAAACCCTCCGTTAATTGTGTTCTAAGTGGCAACAAGTTAGGCGGTGATGTCCATCCTTTAAGTAAAGATACAACAAGGTTCAATAAAATGCAAATAGGTATAGTACCATTCCTCTTCATACACACACACAACTCAGTGTGTGTGCATTTATGCAATTTATTTCTAGTGCAAGCTTGCACACAAAACTCCTATACAGTGCAGTGTCGAAAGGCATCATGCAAGTCCGGTGGAGTCCTTGCCACGGCACAATGAACTTTCCTATTAAATTAAACCCATCAAACTCCTACCTTTTGTTATCGTAGCAGCAGGAAACAAATGCCTTGACAAGTTGCAGTGTGGGATGCTGGTGGTGGTGGTGACGGCTATAGATTCAACTTCCTCCCCGGATTGAAAGGTGTACGATCCTCTGTGTGATAATAAACCAGAGGGATGGATGGAGAGACGCTCTCTGAGCTGTGCGCCCTCTTGTCTGTCTGCCACCGCGCTGCGCGTCTGTAGAGTCTCTCCGTTCAGAGAGGAAGCGCATTCAGAGGGAGACGGACAGCTAAGCCGCTCTCAGGCACGGCACGGCACGGTGTGGAAAGCCCCTGGTGGTGATGGAGGGAACTATACAGATGATGAAGAAGTGGAGGAGAGAGAGAGAGAGAGAGAGAGAGAGAGAGACAGAAGCAGCATGGTGATCATCGGAGCCACCAATAGAAATAAAAAGTAATCCAGTCAACAGACTAAAAGGGACTGTGTACATTTGTTTGTGTCTTCTGAAAGAAAAACAAAAACATGAGAATTCTGAAACACAAACTGAATCCTTAAGGCCAAAAAAAAAAAAAAAGTTGCCACACTTGCATCTGCCTTGTTTTAAAATGTATTATTATTCACTTGTATTCCTTAACTCCATAACTGTACTCCTCAGTCAAGTCTCCACCAAAGTGTGGATTTGTTATTGTCTGTGCAGTGTATGTAAATAGTTCAATCATTGATTACATTGATTAGAGTTTACATTACCAAGCAACTGTGAATAAAAAACAAAAAATATGGTTCTTTCTCTATAGATTTCATGGTGGAGAGGAGGTCGTGTTGTTCTGGCTTTATCTATCTGGTGATGAGAGGAGGTCGTGTTGCGCCGGATTTATCTATTTGGCATGGAGAGGAGGTTGTGTTGCTCTGGCTTTATCTATTTGGCATGGAGAGGAGGTTGTGTTGCTCTGGCTCTATCTATCTGGCGTGGAGAGGAGGTTGTGTTGCTCTGGCTTTATCTATTTGGCATGGAGAGGAGGTTGTGTTGCTCTGGCTCTATCTATCTGGCGTGGAGAGGAGGTTGTGTTGCTCTGGCTCTATCTATCTGGCGTGGAGAGGAGGTTGTGTTGCTCTGGATCTATCTGTTTGGCGACGCCGGGAAGCTGCATGACATCCTCCTGGATCCACCTTCTCACATTTGTTCACATTATATGTATTATTTTTTCTTGTAATGTTGTATTTTCATCATGTTGTTACTCTGTACACACAACATCTATTGCACGTCTGTCTATCCTGGAAGGGGGACCCCTCCTCTGTTGATCTTCCTGAGGTTTCTTCCATTTTTTTCTTTTTTCCCTGTTATAAGGTTTTTATTCTAGGGGGGTTCCTTATCCAAAGAGAGGTTTTCACTGTAGGACAGAGGGTGTCGTATCTTTCAAATTTGTGATTTGTGATTTTGGGCTATACAAATACAATTGACTTGACTTGACTAGAGGGGCCACCGTGGTTCTCAGCTGCTGTAGAGAAATGCAGTACGAAAGATGCTGTACAAGGCAAAGCAAGGTAAGTTTTATCGCACATTTCATACACATAGGCAGCTCAAATAAAAGATAGGGAGGATAAATCAAAGTGCATAAAACTTCTTTGTAGATAAAGAAGTTTAAAGAAGACACGGACACAACGTGTGATGAAGTTCGGAGGTATGCAGATGTATATTCTTTGGGTATTGGACAAGGTGAAAATGTCAAGTACATCTGCTTCTTTGAAGCGGTTCACCTATTAATCCGTGTGTGTGTGTGAGAGAGAAATATGCATAATAGAGTGAGGGACAAGAGACAAGAATGTGACAGAGGGAGAGAGAGAGAGAGAGAGAGAGAGAGAGAGAGAGACACTGACATGCAAAGGGAGAGGGAGAGGGCGATGTGTCTGCTGCAGATTACCCACCATCACAAGCAGCTGGAGAATCTCTCAGAGGCTCAGTCAGCAGGGTTAGGGAGGTTAGGAAGCTGATGTACCAACAAGGGTTTTTAAAAGCCACCGTGCAGAGGCTGTTCACAGAGAGGTGCTGAACAGAGGAGGAGAGGCTCAGAGAGAGAGAGAGGAGGAGGTGGGAGAGGAGGGAGTCAGAGGGTGAGAGCGAAAGTGAGAACGAAATGTAATGTTCCCAAGTAAAGACTTATCTGACACTTTGACCCACTTATTAGACACTGATTTGCCTATTTTAACCCAGTCTCACAGGAAGGCATAAAGATAGCATGACATTACACGGACATTCCGTTTGTCATGAGGATGCATTTTAGTCTTTTCGCGCATCATTTGTACGCCACGCAACAAAAAACAAAAATACGGTAACGTCCGCAGGTAGGTTTAGGCAACAAAACCACTTAGTTAGGTTTAGGAAAAATATCATGGTTGGGCTTAAAATGAGTATGTAACTAAGTGAAATACATATGGAAACAACGTAACATAATCAATCAATCAATCAACATTTATTTGTATAGCCTAAGTGCTTTACATTAACATCAATAAATAACAGGAATAAAAACATAACATATCATAAAATCATAAAAAGGTACATAAAAAGCACAGGAAAAATGTCACAGCGCTACGAGGTATTAAAAGCCAATCTAAATAAACAAAATTATTACGGAAAACAGTTACATTGGACTTGGAGTAGAGATTACATTACAAATGGCTTGTCAAATGCAAGAAAGGTGTTTGTATTGCGCGCTAAATGCCTTGCGCATTATCTTGGGAGGCCTTTTTGTGCGAACGGGCTGAGTATTTGGATTTCTGCCTCAAGTTGGTTTAAAGGACCAGTGTGTACATTGGGAACATTTCAGGGGATCTATTAGAAGAAATGGAACATAATATTCATAGCTATGTTTTCATTAGTGTATAATCACCTGAAACTAAGAATCGTTGTGTTTTCGTTAGCTTAGAATGAGCCCTTCATATCGAGATAGCAAGTAGTGTTATTATTGTAAGGATGCCCTCTGCATCTTTGGAAATGGAGGAGTGAGCGGAGGGGATTTCTGCATCTCTTTTCTAGCTCACAAATACTGATTCTAATTGACATTAAACCTGATATAATTTTCCGCAGTGCTACAGTTCCCTTCAGAGTTACAGTTCTTTTCCATTAGGTGTTCAACTTAGTTTGTCTACCTCCTCTGAAGAGTCCGTCAACATTAATACTTTTTCATACATCTAGCCAAAGCTGAAGCGCTTGGGTTTGTTTGAAAATCACTTGTCACTCATATTGAAACTCTGTGAAAAGGACAGAATTGAATTAATTTGATGTACATATTTAAGCAAAAGGTTTTGTCTTGTAATCATCTTTTTCCTCGTAGCTCAACCTTTGCGTTATGCTTCAGTATACTTGCTGTCCCTGGTCATTTTACTTAGCCAGCTCCTGGGACGGAAGTGCTGACTAAGGACGTGCCTCCTGAATATTACATTTTTCCTCAGCAGCGAGGTGTTGAAACACTGCCCGTGCCTATCGCTCAAGCCCATAATGGGAACCGGAGACCAGCAGCTACAAACATAAATATCTGAGGATATAGTACTGTAAGACACAACCAGCAGAAGATCAATACAGAGCTGTAAGAAAGAGAGAGAGGGTGGGAGAGGGACCATGGGTAAAACGTCCATGGTAACGGTAGTGTTACCGGGATTCTTCACCAGTACTCCATCTCCCATGTGGAAATGAGTTTAAAGGAAGGTACTAGTCAAAGGTTACTGAAGCAATCTATTTCTCCTAATAAAGAGATGTTTCCCCGCCACACTTGATACGGTGTATTACAGCCATCTTCTTTTTATGATTCTATCCATGCTCACGCTTCCAATATTGCTTTTGCCCAGTTCTAAAACAAGTAACCTACTCGGCTGCAACCACTTCAGAGAGACCCAAATTGCATAATGAATAAATTGTCTGTATTTGGGGGAAAAACAGCTGGTTTACAACATCTCTTGCTTTGAGCCCTACGATATAAATCAACTTGGCATGATTATATGTAGAGCACAGAGCAACTACTTGCAACATTGTAGCTGTCAGATTGTGTTGAAATAGCAGCACAGTAGGTTGGAAATGTTGTGAGCTGCTGTTTATGGGCTTTGGTCCAAATCAGCACCATGGATGGCGCTTCGTTTCCACACAGTAGACTGTGGGAGAGAGAGCTGCTTTAAAGCTGATTCCAAATCAGCACCATGGACAACTCCTCATTTCCATACAGAAGACTGTAGGAGAGATGCTTTAAAGCTGATTCCAAATCATCTCCGTGGACATTTAATTTCCAAACGATAGACTATAGGAGAGAGCTGCTAGAAAACTGATTCCAAATCAGCACCATAGACAACTTCTCATTTCTATACTAGCACTGTGGGAGAGAGCTTATCCAAAACAGATCCCAAATCAGTACCCTGGATAGCTCATTTCCAAACAGTAGACTGCAGGAGAGAGCTGCTGAAATACTAATTCCAAATCAGCACCATGGATAACTCCGTATTAATGGAAGCCTGTTGGAGAGAGATGCTTCAAAGCTGATTTGGGATCAGCACCGTGGAGAGCTCCTCATTTCCAAACAGTAGACTGTGGGAGAGAGCTGCCTCAAAACTGCCCAAATCAGTACCATGGACAACTCCTAATTTCCTTACAGCAGAGAGTGGATGAGCTACTTCAAAGCTGAACCCATATCAGTGCCATGGACAGCATAAGTTATTCATGCGACCTTTCTCCACCAAACAGCATTTCTTCTCCTAGGATGAAGCCATCAAAAGAGTTGCATTAGACAATAGTGGCTTCTTTATCATCTCTAGTGCACTATGGGGTGGCCACAGATCTAGACCAAAAAGTCTAGAAGCAATGTTTAAAAATGTGCATCACGAATCTCAAAATCTCTTTATTAAAAAATGACATAAACAAGCAGAGTAAATTCTAATACTTGTTTGTGCGGCAAGACAATTGTAAGACAAATAACTTTATTTATATACAACTTTTACAAAATACTGTTCAATCAAGGAAAGCAAAAGATGCACAAAGTAAAAAAAAACAAAAAAAACAGCTGTGGCAGAAGCGAAAATGTAAGCGTAACGTTGAGGATATGATACAGACACTAATTAGATGGTAAGTTCCTCCAAGAAACTGACATAGATATAATAGAAGGATTATTAGGATGTTTACATCAAACCCTTGAACAATGCTTGCCAAGATTCAGAACTGAGCAATATTGTTTTCTCACAGCACCACACACCAACTCCATCACATTTAAAAAAGAGCATTCAATATGGATTTGTCCGTGCTGTGTGTCAAATTAGGGGGGCTTTGACTCATTGAAGGTTCACTCTAGCCATTGCAGGGCCATTTCAATTCAATTTAATTAAATCCAATAAACTTTATTTATCCCTGCGGGGAAGTTTTCATGGTGGATAAAAATACATTAAAACAACACACACACTGTGAATATAAAGAGTCGCCAATTCACAACACCCACCCCGACACCAACCAACATTAACCTACTTATATAAGCTAAAATTAGATCTACATTTAATAGTTTTCTGAAAAAAATCTGTTTTTTAAAGACCACATTTACATAGTCAATAGGTCCCAATTGTTCATCCCTGCAATGCTATGGTATAGTAAATGTGTTTATAGGTCCAGCCATCTGGCCATGAACTCACACAACCTGCAAACTTTCCTTCAAGCTCGTCTCTTTTTTTTATTGGATTTGGTTTTGTCGAGATTCAAGTAAGAAAAATGCCATACATATATTGTTTTGTGGTTATTACAATATCTAGGACTGTTGTGGGATTTTTATTCATCATAAATACTCTTATGGGGCTAAATAATCATAAATCTTCCAAATAAACCCTTAGTTGTTGTCAGACAATGTGAGTACAAATACAGTTGCTACCAACTATAGGCTCAATGTTGCAATATTACAACATTACAACACAAGAAAAATAAAAAAAAAACTTTAATTTCTGCATCAGAGGTGTCCTACAACAACATTTGAAAGGTAAAAAAAGTTTCTATTTTTTCTATATTTTGACTTTACAGGGTTAAGACTGTATAAGCATAATTAGCAGTGAACTCTAAGATTCTGAGGTTGATAAGATATGGGAGTTTCAGTTACACACTAGCAACAAAGGCAATGTAGCTCTGCAGGAAAAAGAGAAACATTAGTAAACACATTCGATATCATGACTATAATAAATCACTGAAGCTAATACAAAGTCAGAAGTTAAAGCAACGTGGATCTTCGGTGCAGCTCTTCTCTCCACCCTTTATCAGATTCTATCAGATCTATCTATAGCTGTACTGGAGTATTTTCTTAGCGATGTCAAAGTGAGCTGCAGGCCCTAAGTTAAAATCAACACACCTGCCAGACATACCCTTCGAAGTTTTGAGAGATCAGAGAAGAGCAACCGGAGGCCCAAATCAATAGTGCATCATCCGTGTTTTACTGTGTGGATTTCAAGCCACTGCTTTCTATTCTACTTGAAAGCACTCTCTCCAAATGCATTTAAACACGGTGGGTCAGTGTACGGCTGTTCAGGGTTGAGAAGACTTGTCACTATTTTTCCCGATTGGAGTCTAAATAGTTGTAGAAGAGAGACAACTCCTTCTGCTTTACTTTGCAGTGGGTTTGATTTGCTTTCTGAATGCTGGATCAGGATTGTTGTATGAGAGTGTCTTCATCTATTTAGCGTTTCCTCTGTTTCTCAAAACTTTCAGAAAAGGTCAACATCAGATTTGCAAACAAATCACGTCCTCTGTTAATAATGTTATGTTGTCATTTCGTATGCCAGTCACATTTATGGTCTGTATGAAATGCTCAATTATACTCACAAAAGAAAAGGGTGCGTATTTGGATGAACACTTTATTAATGAGTCTGGTTTCATAGAACAAACGGATGCTGCTTTGACGTGGTGACGCCGCTTGATAGCAGGCCTGTTACATAGACTGTATAGAAGAAGTGGACGTAGCCACCGTGACGTTAGCCATTGGTTTGTGGACTGCTGTTTTGACGACTTGAGTTCGGCATTTTGGCCGTCAACATCTTGTTTTTTTGCAACTAGAAGTGACATGAGATGGTGGAGCTAAGTACAACCAAACGCTGAATAAGACATTTTTAGGTGACCAAAATGATAATATCAATGAACTGAAAACACATTATGTGAAAGGATTAAAGTTGTAAGACGAAAATGCAGACAACTCCCAGACTGGAAAACGCCGTGGTAGCGACCTGTCAATCACAAGGTAGCCACGCCCTAAAGCATCCCCTGCTTTATGCTCTATTTGACTCTAAATGGGACCATAATTTACTAAATGAACATCATGCTGTATTGAAGAAGACTTGAAACTAGCGATTGAGACCATAAACTCATGTTTACAATGTTTACTGAGGTAATAAATCAAGTGAGAAGTAGGGTCATTTTCTCATAGACTTCTATACAATCAGACTTCTTTCTGCAACCAGAGGAGTCGCCCCCTGCTGGCTGTTAGAAAGAATGCAAGTCTAAGGCACTTCAGCATTGGCTTCACTTTTCAGACCCAGGAGGTTGCCCACAGCCTGCTAGTGATAGCACTAGAGTTTATCCCTGTTCTGTGGCATGGGGAGGAAACCCACTTTTCGTTGGTAGTCCTGTTGGCCTGCGTGCCTCTTCTACCCCCGCCGTAAGGATTAAACAACGCACGCTAGATATAGGGGATTCCATTATCTGCAATGTTAGAAGCTGTCTGGGTGGGGGGGCTGGCATGACATAGGGAGATTCAAGGAAACCAGGAACACACCACCACTAGCTTTAGCAGCATCTTAATCCATGTCAGAACCAATAATAGGATGAAGAAGTCAGAGATCAAAGAAAGCCTAGCCAGGATGTTTGAGGTTGCCAGGAAGATGAGTCGGCATTGATGAATTGTCTGTGGTGGGTAATGATGAGATGTACAGTAGTCTTACTTCATGATCCGCTCTCTGGCTGGCTTGGAAAATGTAGTGAGGAGGGATTTGGTTTTGTTAATAACCGGCCTTCTTTCTAAAGTAATCACAGTTGCATCCTCACACGGTCGCATGCACAAGGCCACCAGAATTTAATAAAGCCTTAATGATAAATGATTTGATTCTTCATATAGTCTGAATATGATTGGTTTCCCCATCTGACTATACCATTGTCTATGTTGTTCAGGCTACTAAACAAGATGCTGTTGCTTTAAAGTCTATTTTCAATTTAACCTCCAAACTTAATATTAAATTCAACTCATTCGAGGCTCTTGTATTAAGACCAGGGCTGTCCTCAACCAAAGAAATTCTTAGTCGACTAACACTTGTCGACAAATTGATTAGTTGATTTAGTTGACAGATCTGTAAAACTGAGTTTCACAGAAAGAATCACACAGAAGCTCCACTTTAAATATTCTGTTTACCAGAGATGCTCATATGTTTCTTAGACATAGGTCATTCAGCACTAAAACAAAGCATTAACAAATGACTAATTGACAACAGAAATCTGAGTGTTAAAATGTGATTTTTGAGAGGGAGGTTAGGTGTTATTATTATTTACAATTTTTAGAAGAATTTGGACAATTTATCTCAGCCCTTGTTACTTATTCTGATTAGATTTCAAATGCCGGTCCCCAATTATCTGTCCAACTCCTTTAATCACTTCAGAGACCATCACAACTGTGCAATAAGAGGCAGCTCAACAGATTTGATCCTTTTTAGATTCAAGAGTTCAATAAGCAAAAATATATTTTTTTATTACATGTAATAAACTTCCAGTATCTCTTAAACTCATTGAAGCAGAGAGAAATTTTAAGCAGGCTATGAGGAAATGGCTACCAAATGAACCTTGCACAGATTAACTCAGTATTGTATTTTTTGAAAGTTTTATCTCTTTTATGTGATTAAATGGATGTTGTATTTGCACCTGTCTAGCTTGCCACACCTGGCATTTTGCCCCCCCCTAACAGAGGATCACAGTGGGAATAAACCTGGTTGTAGATTAATGTGATAGCTGTCTTCAGCTGAAGCTGAATATTCACCTGAATAAGGGCTGCAGTCGAAGAAATATACATGTAATGGTTCCTACTCCTTCACCACAGCTCAAAAAATAACTCAATATTTATCATATAAACTTTACTGTAGTTTGTAGGTTATTTTTTTTTTTTTTTTATTTAAATTCCAACCTTGGTAATGATGTGATATTTTCCACTGGTTGTCCATGTTAGGTCAGATAATCCTTTATTATATGTTGATGTAAAGTGTTCCAGCAGCAGAAGGACCTGCGGTATCTCTCTTTTTCACACACACCGCAGGTGAAGCAGCCTGTCACAGAAAAACCTATTTAAGACCACACGGGGAAGCTGTGCCTTTTGTAGTCCATCTTCAGAACATTGTAGTGTCACCACGGCAGAACTACGTCACTAACATCCGCTGCCGTCGCATCATCATTACAGAGCCAATAGTGTAAGTGCGGTCGGATTCTCTTAACACCACAGTTGTCTTTGTCTTGTCAGAAAAAGAAATGACGTCATTTTTGGACTTTTCGACCGCAGCCAAGGCCTTCGATCCTCTAATCTAAGTAAATACTCTCTGCCATTTCTTGATAGTTGAACCTATAACTGTAGTGGTCTTGAACACTCTTGAATTTACTTAATCACGCGGGATAGTAGTTATCTGCTGTCTCTATTATCACATGGTGTCAGATCACTTTCTTATTCACTTTGAAGCGACACTAGCCTGTCCTTGTAATGTTGGTGCTGATGTGTTTACCACTCACCACATAGGTCCGTTAACTTTACTGCAGCAACGGGCCATGTGGAGGATTGTACCAGTGACTTAAACAAAACCTGTTCTAGTCTCCGAGAGTCTCTTGCACCTCCTTCTACCAAAACAAGACTATCCAAGAGGTCCACACCGAAGTTTTACTGAACACCCTGGTGCTCTTAAGCAGGCCTGCGGGAGATTGAAACACAAATGCCGTAAATCAAAAGGAAAAAGGAAATTTTTCTACCTCTCATGAAACAAATGTGTGTTGAATTACAAGTGTGCTCCGTCCGCGGCTAAAGCATCATATTTCTCTTGCTTAATGAGTAACAATAAACACAAAGCTTTATTTCTGACACTGCAGCCAAAGTTTCTCAAACGCAGCCATCTGTTAGCATCAGCAGTTTTTTATGTTGAATCCCAGATAGTCTCGGCTCTTAAATTTTGAGGCTCTCTCTTGAAACGTTCTTTCAACTGTTGTTGGCTGCTAAACCAACTCCTCCACCCCCTACCAGCTGAACTTTTGAAAGATCTCTTGCCATTTCTGGGACCTACAACGCTGATTGTTGTTGATTTATCATTTACGACCGGCACTGTTCTACCAGCCTTACTGTAAGACTGCTGTGGTTAAAACTCCTTAAAAAAACATGTACCTTGATCCCGGGTCTCTGTTAATTATCGACCAGTCTCTCACCTTCAACTCTTTTCAAAATTACTAGAGAGGTTTGTGTCTTAGCAACCTTCGGCCCACATATTTAACAGTAATCTTTTTCAACCTTTTCAATCTGCTTTCAGGGCCAGTCACTCCACCGAAACTGCGCTTACAAAAGTGGTGAATGATTTACTGCTTATTATGAACTGGATTCCATCCTCAGTGCTTCTATTACTGGATGTTAGTGCGGCTTTTAACAGTGTGGATATGTAGATGTGTATACTTTTGGACTGACGTCTCTGGCCTGGCTCCCGCGTGGTTAAAGCCGTAGGTATCTGAAAGAACAGTTTCCTTTAGAAATAATACATCAAAACTTTCTGATGTGAAATATAGAGCATCCCAGGGCTCCTTTCTTGGCCCTTTTCTTTTCTCTCTTTATAATTCACCTCTTGGCCAAATTTTCATGGAATTTATTTCCACTACATTGATGATACTCAGCAGTATGTGCCTATAAAAAGGCGGAAAATGATTACCAAATTATCATTAACAGCTGAATTAACCACCCTGCTGACATCAGAAAGTCTAACTCTGTTGAGGCCTTTAAATTTAAACTTAAAAATCATCTTTTTGACTTAAAGCTGCAGTAGGTAGAAATGGAGCAAATACTGTATGATTCAAAAAAATATTTATTTTATAAAACGGTCACTATGCCCTGACAGTAGTGCATGAGACAGGTAATCTGAAAAAAAAAAACATGTGCCTCTGTGTCCTCCGGTGCTCCTAATGGCATCTGCAAGATTTCACAGACCGGAGGAAAACAACCAATCACAGTCGAGCTGGAGTCTTGCAGCCCAAGCGGTCAAACTAGGCAGCACTGATCAAATATAAATCAATATTCTGTTACTGTAATGCCTATTTCTCGCTTCAAATGTTTTCAAAAACATCCTGTAGTGTACTGTTTGTGAGAGAAGTTGAGGAAATACTAAGCACCACCTACCAGCCAGAGCACAACCAATAGGAATGCTCAATAGGAACGCTTACTCTGAAATGACCTGTGATTGGTCAAAGTCTCCCGTCAAGGCTAGATTTTTTAAAGTCTGAAAACAGAGCCATGAGGAGGTGCAGAAGTCTAGTTTTCTCTCAGAGCACTTGAATTACAATATGCTGAAAGGTTATTATGGAAGTTTTGCTCAATGATGCCAAAAACATTCTGCCTACTGCAGGTTTAACTTTCATTTTATATTACTCTGATTACTTCGGTCCTTCCAGAGGGTCGGTCTCAGTCTCAATTACTCTTTTCAGACTAGTACTTATAGTCCATGTTTGTCCTGCAGACAAGAATACTGTAAACTTTTTGAAAACCACTGCATCCCTCTAACCCTCTTTGTTTGTGTTCCACAAGCACAGCTGTGTGTCCCTCTCTTTCTCTCCCTATAGTTTCTCCTCCTCGTCCTCTCTTTTCACTCAGGCTTCTCTGTTCTGGACCATCAGCCGTCCTGGGACTTCTCTCTCTCCCCTGGCTCTCGGTGCCTCACTCCAGATGTTTCGGATCTGAATCTTCGTCCTCCAGGAAATTCAGCCTCTCCTCTCGTCTCCCTCTCCCCTGTGTGCATGTTGTACACTCTCTCTCCCTCTATGTGCATTTTGCAAGTCTGCATGGTGGAGAGGAGGTTGTGCGGCTCAGGTCTGTTTAGCAGCACGTGTGGAAGTTGATTGACCTCCTCCCACATCCATATTCTTCATAGATGTTTACAATCTACTCTATATTTCTGTCATCCTGATTGTCCGTACTGTAGTTTTATTATGTTGGTCTATTCTGTACACACAACATCTATTACCTGCATCCTTATCTGAGTCGAGGGTCTGAGGATAAAGGATGTTGTATACTGTACAGACTGTAAAGCCCGTGAGGCAAATTTATGATTTGTGATAATGGGCTGTATGTAAATAAAACTGATTTGAAGTGAGTGTTTTAATTAATGAGTTTGATATAAACAAAGCCAGTAGAGCACAACATAAGTGGTCATAGTTATAATTCACAATCACTTAAGAGCTTTTAAACATCATAAAATAAACAGAGGCTGTGTATTCTTACAGCCCACAGACTACAGTCAGAGCTAAACAAACATTAGATATAAAAAAAAATTAGGCTGTTCTTGTTCACTGTTTGTAGCTACAACCTATGAAAAGTAAATTGACTGTAATTTGTATGTAATCCATGCAATCTGGAACCAGGAAGTATAAACAGCAATAAACGCTGTATAGGGAGGAGGTCGGGGTGGATGGGTGGGTCAAAAAACACGGGACTTGGCTCTATCTGTTTGGCATGGAGAGGAGGTCGTGTTGCTCTGGCTCTATCTGTTTGCAGTGGAGAGGAGGTTGTGTTGACCTGGCTCTATCTGTTTGCAGTGGAGAGGAGGTTGTGTTGATCTGGCTCTATCTGTTTGGCATGGAGAGGAGGTTGTGTTGATCTGGCTCTATCTGTTTGCAGTGGAGAGGAGGTCGTGTTGCTCTGGCTCTATCTGTTTGGAGTGAAGCGGAGGTCGTGTTGATCTGGCTCTATCTGTTTGGAGTGGAGAGGAGGTCGTGTTGCTCTGGCTCTATCTGTTTGGCGTGGAGAGGAGGTTGTGTTGCTATGGCTCTATCTGTTTGGCTTGGAGAGGAGGTCGTATTGATCTGGCTCTGTTTGGCGACGCGGCGAAGCTGCTTGACATCCTCCTGGATCCACTTTCTCGCATATGTTCACATTTTATGTATGAATTTTTGTCATATGGATTGTCTACGTTGTATTTTCATTATGTTGTTTCAGAGGGTGTCGTTTCCTGTACAGATCATAAAGCCCCCTGAGGCAAATTTGTCATTTTGGGCCATACAAATAAAATTGACTTGACTTGACTTTCGCCCAGGAGACCGACATTCGTGTCCCGTGTGAAACCAGAAGTTAGCACTGATTTATTTGTCACATAACTTCTATACTGAAGTGACGCCACTTCCGGAGTTATTTTTAAGCCAAACCACGATCTTTTCCTAATCCTAACCAAGTCGTTTTTGTCACGTAACTTCCTATTTAAGTTACGCCACTTCTGTGTAACCACTTCCACTTGTGTGGTGTAACTTAACTACGATCTGGACATTCTTAGGAAAACTCACAAAAAATGAGGAATAACTTTTCGTAAGAACCATATGAACCGTTGTATGAAAATACGTTGAAAAAGTACACATCATCAATATTCAATGTTAGATGGTAAAGATGAAAACATTTCCACGGCATGCACACAACAGTGACAATCCCATGTGAACATTTCTTGTTGAATCTGGCTTTTGGGTGATATTTTTTCACATAGCAGAACATCCTTGCTCATATATCAATGAAACGTTGTTGTCTACAAATCAACACAACAATTCATAAAGCAGCCATGTCCCAGTGTTTTGCTCAGGCTGCAGGCGAGCTCAGTTATCTCGCCCATTTGACAGACATCTGAAGTATATCAGCGCCTATATCTCTCTGTTCATCTTCCCGAGCATGTGGGTAGAAAGGACTTTCAGATATCACTGGGACTCCCGTAGCCCACAGCTAGATCACAGTCCCCCAGCGGGGGTTGTAAAGTACCACGACTTGATAATCTGCGCTGATTTGATCCTATCTTCTTGCAGGCAGTGGGATCTCCTTCAAAGAAACCCTGCCAGTTGAAACGTTGTGCAGATTCTATGTCAGTGTAACTAGTCTATACACATCCATTCATTCACCGAAACAAAACATTGCCGTTTGAAACAACGCTTTGAAGCCCAATGAGAGAGAATTGAGACAATCAACAAGTCGCACAGTCATCGGGATACATGAGAAGTGAGGTGTAAGTCTCCTCGTCAGATTTAATGTGAGTATACCATACATTGTGCAGCAGCAACCAGACTCAATAGTAAGCAGTCCAGGAGAACCTAAAAATAGTCTTTCATATTTACCACATTAATCTTTCTCTGCGCCCCTCGGAGACATTATATTGGGGGGTAAAATCCAGTTATTTTCCCAAAGAGAGTTTCTTTAGTCATATAATATTACCAAGGCATTGCATTACATTGTGGTGTGTGTGTGTGTGTGTGTGTGAGGGGAAAGGCTTGTTCGTAACGCAGAGGCAATTTATTGCACACCAGTCTGTTTCACTGAGATCTTAAGAATATGTGGAAGAGGAAATATCAACATTTTGAGTTCATAACACAATTCTAGAGCCGCAGCAACCAAATGGAGAAAAACGCAATATCCCCCTACTGTATATTAAGCTTGTGCATACTGTGAGGTATTTATATATATATCAGGATATGTAGAAATTCAGCTGTTCCTGGTTCTTAAACTCCCATGCACTTTGTGTGAGCACTGCTATTTCTCAGCAAACTTGTAAGGCTCTTTACTAATTTGTGAACACATCATTCAATACCGATAGCTCAAGGCTGTGAGGCTGAATTTGAAAGATGTTCGTGTATTAATCCTGGAATAATGCACAAATGTTGAATATACTGAAAAGAGAGAAAGTCAAGGCCTGTCGAGCACATCAACTACACCCGAGACGCTATAAAGTGAGCTCAAGTTTGATTTTCCTTTCAGAAAGTTCTATCATAAAAAAATAAAATAATAAAATATAATCTTTGTAGCTACTAACCAAGGCCTTAGCAATAAAAGAACTACAGTGTTAACCACAGTGAATCTATCACTGAAACTGGCTCATTTTTTGAAAGTGTAACACTTTCATGCCACTCAAGAGGCCTTATGGAGCTCTGTAAATTTATTCACAGTACCTATTTGCAACCAGGTGAGAATAGCAGCTATTAATTATAGTGAAAAAGTATGTGCAAGGAGTAGGTTATGGTGGATGAATGGGTCAAACTCAGGACTTTCACCATAGGGGCTGGGGTTTGAGTCTTGTGAGAAGCCTATTTTTCACTGAGTTGACTTATTATTTTCTGTTTTTGGCTGGACCGCAGAGGGCCAGCCCTACAATTGCTACAAAGTCCATCACTGAGTGACTGAGTGATGAAATTACACGATTGGTGGACCAAGTGTTGGAGATTCCTCAATTGGCCGTTGCGCTTTCAAAATGAAAAGGCAGGGAACAGTCCTTTATGCAAATGAGCCCATCCAGCACGCCGCGTTTGGCTCACAAAGCTGTCATAAAGCTGTCAAACAGCAGTGTCATAGCCTATTTCTCACTTAACATGTTTTCAGAAGTAGATTTTGGTGGATTTTTTAAATGGAATAACAGAAGGTTTGCGAACAGGCCGTCATGTTGTTTTCCTGTTTGAAATGGCAAGCAGAAAATCAGGGACCAATCAGGTGCATTCCTCAATAGGATAAGTCACCGCTTCAACAGCCGGTTGAGTGAAGCAGTGTGTCACCTAGTGTCCTCGCCGGACCTCATGGACATATACCGCTGGATTTAACATTATAGTCATGACCACTATTTGTATATTTAGCCACAAATCCACCAACTGACCATACATGGTCCAGCCCGAGCCTTGTTTAAATGTTTATTGTCAGTTTTCAGTCGCAGTTTGTTTAGGTTTAGGTACCAAAAATACTTGGTTAGGTTAGTACATACCATACATATACACATACAGCATCTAATGTGTGCCGGGTCGGGTGCAAGTAGCATTGTTGGCTATGGACACCTGGGTGCTCCAGGGATGATGTATTTCTGAAGTTAGCATCGCCCTGGTTCACCTCGACAAAATGCCAATGGGATTTTTCCATTGGATTTTGGATTATTGCAGAAAATAAGCTCTGTGGCAAACAAACATTTATGATGCTTATACGTTTTGTTCAACAGGATAATCTTCACAAATGAACACCACTTGTATGCTTTTTGAAGTGTGAGTGCAATCAGCAGAAGTAAAAAGCTGACGTTAGGCTATAAACGAACTACACCACGGTCTCATGAGTGTGAGTATACACAAAGAGGCTTTGAAGGAGGCAGAGTCAGCGTGATGACGTTTAGTGGTCTCATTTAGCCATTTTTAAGACATAAAGGCTTCAAAATTTACAAGTGGGGTATTTAGGTATGTATTTTAGGTTGTAGAACAAAACATTAAAATCTCTTCAGCTTGTGTTAATCAGCTGGTGTGATCCAATTGCAAGATGATCTTTAGTGTTTTAGGTGATATCTGAGATTTTTTGGGAGATATGTTTGTTTGCACAATAAAACAAAGCAGCAGAAACACAACAACAAAAGAAAATCATCTCTCCACACATTAATGTATGGCATCCCTCAAGGCTCTGCACTTGTTCCAGTTCAGTTCTTTATCTATATGCTGCTTGATCTTTATCATTTTCATTCTCTTTGAGTCCTGTCATCTAGCTCTTAAAAGCTTGGAGACACACATGACATGGATCCTTCCAACAATGTTTGTTTCCAAGATATTTCAGACCTCACTTCCCCTGTGGCATGGGTGTCAAGGTCTGTCACATGACACCTGCTGACACCTCCCCCCTCATAGGGTTCTTGAGTCTTCTGTGCTGTTTTTCAATTTGTGGGTTGTTTGGAAAACCATGTTTCCAGCTACCCTGCTCCTATACTCCACCAAGCTTCCCGCTCTGACATCCGTCACAGCAGATTACATCTCTCAAACCAATATATCTGCCACTTTTGACCTGGAGTGATATGAACAGATCTGATATAGGACTTGTTTCATTGTACTTCATTTATTGGATTTATTTCTCTGTATTGGACTTTTTAATATTGCCTTTATTACTGCTAAGCATTATTGGATAAATTAAAGTCATATTGCCAGGTTATAATCCCACTTTTGTATTTTATATAGAGCTAAACTTTTTTGACTGTCATTTTCCAAAATATAGCTCCTATTGCACCATCCTTTCAAGAGGGTTTACTTTTATTTTTATTTATTTATTTTGAAAGAAAGAGAGAGAGCTTGGGCAGAATCTAAAAGTGTCCGTGACACTGTAAAGGCCTATTGTGACATACAGTATATGCCTGGGCTATACAAATAAACTCACTTACTTACTTGACACCGAAACAAACTTACATCGGTATGTTTTTTACACACACAAAAAAATCATTTGTAAATCTTTTAACTCTTTTTCAACTCATTCGAGTCAATGTCTCATTATGTAACATAATGTACAGACAACTTAGACGTCTGATTCTGGCTACAAATCGGTATTGTTCAAAATCTGTGGAATAATATTTGAGAAGGAGTCCTGTATTATATATCATTCTTTGGTAACTGCTGTGGTGTGTGTGTGTGTTTTTTTCCAGTCTACATGTGTGGGAGAGTAGACAAGGCTGTCATATTGTCTCGTGTGGCTTGTCTGATGATGCGGCAAGATGACGAAGGCAAGCGGAGGAAGCAGTTGACCTTAAACTTTCACCATATTGGTTTCTTAAAATGAATCCCAAACAAAGTGCTTCAGTCTGGATGCTGCTGTGTGTGTATTTTTGCCTTTCTTTCATTTTATTCAACATTTGATGCAATATAGTTTTGGATTAACAAAGACGATTCTTTGTTTGTTTGTTTTTTTTTTCCGGAGAGAACATTTTTTTTTCTTTCACCAAGAGAAAAAAAGAAATGTTCCTTTTTGCTAAGCAACATTGTTTTGCATCCTCACACAACAGCCGGTGTTATGTCTGACAGTTAATTCTGGCTTTTTGTCAAAGATTTATCTGAAATCCACCTCTGACATCACTGAGTGTGCTGTAACACAGATATTAGTAGTTCTAAAAGGCTCAAAATCTTCCTCTGCGAGTTAAACAGAGTTATACAGTAGTATAACACTAACACAATGTCTCTCATCCAATTAAAGTGGGGGGAATCAATATATTTTTGGCATCATTGGGCAAAAATTCCATAATAACCTTTCAGCATATTGTAATGTCATTCAAGTGTTCCTCTTGGCTCTGTTTTCAGGCTTTAAAAAATCTAGCCCGTGACGGGAGACTTTGGCCAATCACAGGTCATTTCAGAGAGAGAGCGTTTTCTATTGGCTGTACTCCGGCTGGTGGGCGGTGCTTGATGTTTCCTCAACTGATCTCAACATGGCTGCCGGGTCACAAACTTTCTCCTTTTACAGCTAAACAGTACACTACAAGATGTTTCTGAAAACATTTGAGGAGAGAAATAAGCATTACAGTAACAGAATATTGACTCATATTTGATCAGCGCTGCCTAATTTGACCGTTTGATCAGAGTTTTCAAGTGATTGACAGCTGCTCAGAGACGGCAAAGCTCCAGCTAGGCTCTGATCGGTTGTTTTCCTCCGGTCTGTGAAATCTTGCAGATGCCATTAGGAGCACTGGAGGACACAGAGGCACATGATTTTCTTTTTCAGATTACCTGTCTCATGCACTACTGTCAGGATATAGTGACCGTTTTATAAAAATAACTTCTTTTAATCATATTTGCTCCATTGTGGTGCTCCATCCACCACAGCTTTAAAATCCATGGTTGGTACAAAATATAGTATAATGCATAATATTTGGCCAGGTAATTCCTGTGCCGGCTAAATCAAAATTTTCCCTCCGGAGACAGGCTTTTAACAGGAAACAACTAAGTGTGTTATGACAGCTAATTACTATCAGGGTTGTACCCTAAAGACATAATTTAAATTTTTAATTGACCACTAAATAAATGGGTATAAATGTGCCTGATTTATGGATGGATCGCTTTATGTTTATAATATGGTGTGTGTGTGTTAAAAGAAAAGTCACCCCTTTACCTCTGGCTTTTTAGTCCACTGTTGGAAATAACGACTCCTCGCTGACCGTCGTAGTGGAAGGGCCTCCGCTGCATGTCCTCTGCGTTGCAGCAGCGGAGCCGTTTGATTTGACACAAGGTCATGGGGAGCTCTGATTGACGTGCGCGACTACTGCCTTTGCCACGGAGAGGTCTGTCTTGGCAGCACCTCCCTCTCTACGCACTTCAGACGGCGATCAGTCATTCACGAGTTCGCTGCCACGCGACAGCCTGACATGAGCGGGCAACCTGATAGATTGACTGGAGGGGAGATGGAGAGACTTTTTAAAATGTAGCCTATACGCTACTGAATAAATAGCCACGCCGCACAGGGCGTTCCCGAGAGATGGACATGTTTATGCACATGTTGCTATTCTTTAAGATTTTAATGGAGGATATTTGCTTTGATTTTTTTTTTTTTTTTAGCTTAAACACAACATGTCAGCACACTGACCCTGATAAAATGATATGTTCCCACTTACTATTGATGGAATCCAGCAAAGTCATTTCGTTTGGCAAAGTCTTTGAGTCTCCATTGCTGACACATCTGCCAACACCCCAATACAATGGAGCTACATGGGAATTTATTTTTGGCACTCTAAAAGGCACAGAAAAATGTAATTGTTTCTCTTGTTTGCATTTTTTCAGAAACAAACCTTGCTGCTCAAGGTTAACCACAGACTGTTTGTGCTATGAACAGTCTCCCTGGTAACTGCAGTATTTTCCAAAGCAGGGCCATCACCGTGTTAATTGGGAGATCAATGGATTATTCTGCATAACAGGAACTCTGTTACAAGAGTTGAGACTACTACAAGTTTTTTTAATTTATTTTTTTATCTCTGCCAGGAGATTATGTATCTGGTCATGTGTGTGCATCTCTGTGTCTGTCTGTCTGTCCACGGCTAATCTCGCATACTGCTGGATCCGTCAGCCCAATATGTTGTGTGCTCATTTTTGACTGTATGCTCAAAGACTTCTCATGGTTACAGTGAGTCACACTTTTTGAAAACATATGTTATTGACTGTTTTATACTGTAATTGACCGCTGTCTTAATTGGCCGGTAGGGCCTGCGAGTGATCAACAACTGCTTCAGTTTGGACTCTTGTTCCCATTACGAATTAGGAATTGTTCCTCTCTTGATTTGCATGAACTGCAGTTTAGCGGCATGGAGGGGAGGTTCAGACAGCTGCATAGATTCAAATGAGTATTACACAAGCAAAAAGCACATCTGATACTCTTGCGCTCTAGACGAGGACCAAAGTAGTTTGGTATTCATTCAATCAAACATTACAGCAGTGGTTCTTGCAGACAGACCTGGTAGAGATCTGCACTTTTCTAGTTTAAGAATATAATTGTTTAATGCTTTGAGTACACGACCCAAATTAATTTTGCTTCAACTGCTGTGGTGGAAGATTCAGTGAGGGGAAAAAACCCTGCCGAGGAACTAAAACTATACGGCTACATATTAATAGGGTCAAACATAAAAATATGTTTTTGTTTTTTAGTTAGCCTCCCCCTCCCTTTTTTTTATGTGCTTTTGGCATGAAGATGAATTCACAAGATGAACAACAGCAATTTATATCTACAGTCAAGAGCAATGCCATTAACTACTTTTCTCCCCAACACAACCATTGTTCATGCAGTGCATCTGCATCAAATATTTTTGCATCCATATATACTGCATATAGGATTTCCTACCTTTGAGCCCCTTATGTGGTGTTAAGACCCTGGAGGCACCGGCCACCTCCTATCTCTAATAGTGAAATGTGGCATAAAAAGTCATTATAAAAACTGAGCTATTACTCCTTTTTTCCAAGGGTTTAGAACATTTGCATGAAATCACATATATGAGAGAGAAAATGATGGCAAGGCAGTTTTCACATTTCACTTCCAACGAGTCATGCTGCAGTATTATATGGCAATTACAGACATGGTTCACCTCTATTGGCTTAGCCATAAACTCTAATTCCCGCATAGTAGTGATTAATTTGATTTTCCAAAGCTTTAAGGGGAGCTTGGCTCCATAACATATTTAATCTTTTATGGGGTAAGAAAAGAAAATCAACTTCAAACGCAGCAAAAAAAAATCATAATGACTGATATCAATGGACATTTTGTTTTCCATAATCAGTATGTAATTTGTAAATTATGTCCAGCACAACAAACTGGATAATAAAAATCCTACCACTTCACATATAAAGCCTTGTGAGCTGATGACAACACTGTAGGTTGTTTTGTATGCACAGTAGCTAAAAGCTAAGTGTGCTATTAAAGTTGTTTGTAGTGCCATTACAGGCCTGTCTCTAAAACTGGCAGGTTATGACATTAATGTTGATGGTGGTGATTCAGAATCCGCTGACGGCATAGAATCTAAGGCGGATCAATACAGACTGCATGTATGTAAATGCAGTCATTAAATCTTTTTTCACTTAGGTGTCTTTCAGGAAATATGCAGTAGCTGTATTGTGAAAGAGTAAAGGGAAGAAGAAAGTGTTCCTTTATTTTTGGTTTCAGGGGACAGTAGGTGTCATTCTTTGATCTAAACATAAGGAATATTTTTTGCATGACTCTGCAGAGGTGGTTAAGTGAAGTTAAGCACATGACATCAACATCTGCTGCCGTCAAATGCAAATTCGCCGTTGTCTCACTCACACCATCCACAGTATCAGCAAGAGCATGGCGTTGCATTCTTATTAACTAAGTCCTCATTTGTATGATGGAAATAGAGACAGAACGCATGAGCACATTTAATCAGAAAGCCCTGTAGTATCCCCGAAGCCCAAACATTAGTTACCTATGCAGCTTGCATAGTAATATTCCCATTCTGTTAATGCGTTTGACCCCAGGTACAGTACTTTCTACTCTGTGTTTCGGAGGCTGATAGTCAGTGTTTGAAGTTTCAAAAAGCGAGGACACTTGCAGAAGTGGAAATGTTGACTGCACTACACTATCTGACCTCAATTACTTTCCCCATAGATGAGATAGGAGCCATTAGTTTATTCCACTTCCATTTAACACGGTGGAGGAAATCACAAATCAAGCTTTTTGGCTCTCAAGGACTTTGTTTCCATTGCTCTGAATGTTTTGGCATGTTTTTTTCTGTGCATGTGTCTGGATCTAGCATTTTTTTTCTTTTTCAAATACATGCAGTAAACATATATGTAATACTCATGTTTATACTACTTATTAGTCATTACTTCATGTTTTATGTACATCAATCCAGGTTAGATTTAAAGAGCAAGGCTTGTGATATTCTATATTTTTCTTATTGTCACAAATTTGTCCAATGAAAGGGCCGAAACCGACAATGAATGGAGGCCATTAACAAGTATTTACTGTGTAGCCAAAGCCTGATTAGGGTCTGTGCAATAAACCCCCATTAGTGTCCAGAAACTATTAAATAAACATAAATGAGCCATGCTGTTGCACTGAGTGACATTAGATCAGTTCGCTGCTGAAAATTGTCCCGAAGAAATCTCTTTGAGTACCGTTTTCTAAAAACTGCAATGCCCAGCCGCTTTAAGAAAGTACGATGCCTATTATTTTCAACTCAGCTATATATTCTTAACCAGTTTTAAGAATGTAGGTTTTCAGAAGGGTGAGACGGGTAGAGAGAAATCAGAAACTAGATAAATTAAACTGTTGTTGGTTTTGTTCTTTTTGACAATAAAAACATAAAATAAGCCTTTAATCAAAGTAGTCCATTGATAAAAACCAAGCCCCCAGGAAGAGCACCGGGCTTTGAAGCCAATTTCATATAGTAGCTCCGTCAAGTGAAGCCATTGGGCCCAAAAATACTTTTTCCCATAGACTTACATTGGGAAAGAGATGTCTGTAAATTAGCAGGTAATTTTTTTGTTGTGGTAAATCAACTCCCCAGTACGAACACTCGATTAGCCCTTATTTAAATCATTAGGTCTTAAAGTTGTAAAATGCACTAATAGTCGAATCCAAAGTTATTTCCCTTCCTCCGTTCATGTGAATGAGACCAAGACTGAAGCTGGACTGAGGGCTGGGAGGCAGAGATAAAGGAAAACACTACTGCGTCTGCTCTATGGGCCCAATGGATACAGAAGATCGCTGGATGATCCGGGTAATTTTATTCTCGGAAGTCAAACATTTTTACGTCATGCACCACTGAGCAACTTTCATAGGAATGAAAGGGGCCACGCCTCGAATGCTGTATGCACTTCTCTGTATACAGTCCATGCTAAAACCAACTTGTTTGAAATTCTTTTAATTGGACAAGACAATTTTGCCACTGCAGTTGATAAGTTGATTGACCCATTGTATTCTGATATCAGTCCTACTGCTAAGAATCTTGGTATCATCTTTGACTGGTATATGACTTTTAACCATCATATCACGAAACTTGTCCAGTCCTGTTTTCTCCAGCTCAGAAACATTGCAAAAATCAGATGCATCTTGCCTTCCACAGATCTTGAACTATTAATTCACACTTTCATATTCTCCTGTCTAGACTGTTGTAATTCCTTCTACATCTGCCTTAGTAAAAATGCTTTAAATCGCCCACAGTTGATTCAAAATGTAGCTGCCAGGTAATTAACCAGAACTAGCCGTTGGTTTCACATTACCCCTGTTCTGGCATCCCTCCATTGGTTTCCTGTAAAATTCAGAATAAACTATAAGATCTTGCTAATCACATTTAAGGCACTGCATGACCTTGTCCCCAGCTACATTTCTGATCTTCTTGTTCCATATTCTACCTCTCGACCACTCCGATCCTCAAACCTCAAACTTTTATCCATCCCCCTGCTCCAACTGCGATACAAAAGGTGATCGGGCCTTTTCTGTTTTAGCCCCAACCCTCTGGACTCACCTCCCCCCAATCTATTAGAGCTGCTGAATCTTTGGACTGCTTTAAGTGGCTTCTATAAAACAAACGTTATAGGCGAGCCTTTTTATAGGCCTCATCCACATATGTGTTTGTTTCTTTCAGTTTGGTCTGTCTCTCATTGTTTTTGTGTTTCATATTATAACTATTCTTCGGTTTCTGTCATTGTTCAATGTTTTATTTGTGTGTGAAGCACTTTGTAACAGTGTGTTTTTTAAAAGGTGCTATATAAATAAAGCCTTAGCCACTGAGCTTCCTGTGATTCTCCAGCCTTGTCTCCTAAAAATTGCGTTCCCATACAACAAAACTGCATTGTGAATTACGTTTTGAGGGAAACGTATTTGTCACAGATTATGTTTGTTTTTGATGTATCCCAAATACGTTTGTAATGATAGTCTGTGTATGGAGGAGATTGGGTTGGTGGATGGGTCCAACAAACACGACTTTCACAAGAGGCCGCTGCTTGTGTCCCAAGTGAAGACAAAAGTCAGTGTTCACTTATTTTATTTTACGTCCGTAGCTTATTTTAAAAACCATGATGTTTTTACGAAACCTAACCAAGTTAGCTTTGTTGCATTTTTCTGTGTGTTTGGTTTCAATTTCCGACATTAACCACGTGTTTCAAACTGTGACCGTAATCTGGGAGAAAATACGTTTCACATACTGTGAAAGGAGAGTTTATGAATATTTACGTTGTTGGTAAGGGCTCATTTTACACCTGATGGTAGGCTTAGAACAAATTATAAGGAGGATTAAATTAGCTGAGGGTTAAATCATAGTGTGTAAAAATAAAGCAAATAAAGAGTACTGAATATTTGCAGTACTTATTTTTACCTGGCAGTCGAGAACCAACACTGTTACAGATCGAGAGTTTCCAGAGCCCATTTCAAATTGCAGCACTCGTCCGCTGAATAAATAAAGATTTAGAATTAAACCTTGAAGCGCTCTGCCACTGTGCAATTTTGAAAGTAGAGAAGGACAGCATCGGTGAATAGTTAAGATGTTTTTTCTAACCAGACGTTTTGTGCTTTGTCTGTGCCATTCCAGTTATTTTAAACCAACAGCTCTCCGGTCTCTTCTCAGCGCCACGGCGCACCCGTAGAGCATACAAGCTTTTCATCTCTCTACACATCACAACTTCATGCTTGATCACCGCTTGTCTTTGTAGATAGAAGATAGATAAAGACATTCATCTTGATCAAGCACATACAGTACACATGCGCACTCAATACAAGATTCCCCACGAACAACAGGGGCAAAACAGAAATGACAATGTGTGAAGGATTGTCTTTCATGACCTGTGACAATATAAAAGTAATGTTTCTACTTGAATTTTCCTCTCGTAGAATACATCCTTATCAGACTTCTGAGAGAATTCATGTTCACAAATATACCCTCATTCTAATGACCAGAACATGACAGCAGCCGTCATCAAAGCGGACAGATTCCTGCACACATGTAGAAATATCTGGGGAAAAGCCATGAAAATTCCACATCTACACGCCCCTGCTATTAATTCCCTCTCGCCAGACTCATATTTTTCAAGAAAATTAATTCTGCTGACTGATTTGTTTTTGTAATAACCTAATAGTATGCCACTACCATGCTCACTCGCCTGGAACTGATAGGAGGGAGAAAATATCGATTGAGAGGTCCTCGCCGTGTGACTACGGATTTAATGGAGAGATTTAAATTTGTTCTCATTTTTTTTCATTCATACAAACTCCTCTATAATTAGGAATATAATAACAGAATTATTTTAAATTAAGGAATAAACAACACCAGATGGATATTTTGAAACGCAGATCCAGACAGAGCGAAGCCTCATAACAAAGTCTAAATAATACGCCAGCGAATGCAAGGTTAAGGAGGAACACAGTGTGATATTGTCAAAAGGGCTTTTAGTTGAAATAATGGTGCTCCTATCGGGGGTCTGATCCGAGGAAAAGTGCGATGAAACAGCGTTGGCCTTTTCAGGTGAGCTATGTGCATGACATTTATCTCGTCTGCTCTCTGAAGCCTGCTCAGAATGTGATGTCCATATGTTCTCAGCAGAACTGGCATCGCACTATATTTTACTCAGTTTGTGAGACGGAGAGGACATTTTGAAAACAAGCACTTTCTGGTTTGTCATTCACACACGCCCACACACTCCGTTCGCTCCAGTCTCGACTCCATCTCACACTGTTACATCTATTGTTCGTCTTCTGAATAAACTAAAGCCCCATGCATTAAAGAAAGTCTTGGGGCGGTTTATTTATTTATTTTGCAGACATTTATTTGGTTGTTTTTTTCAACAGTGTGTAATATGTCCTTTGTCAGAATTGAATTTTTTATTTCTAGGCCAAAAGAAGAAGGAGGGGTCGAGGGAGGAAAGGAGACTGCTGCAGAGGTGGAGGAGATGCATCAGCCAGGATTTCTTCTCATGCAGTGGTATGTACTCCTGTTTGTACTGTATGCGATGCTGTCTTGTTGCACGTCATATTCTACCTATGCAGTATAAGCACACTGAACCACCACTGCTTTGTAAGCGTTTTGCAACTCGGCAACAACAGATGTATAGGCAGTAAAAAATAATACAGTAGTCTGTCATATCACCCCGTATAGGTTTGCAAAGAGATTTGAAGTCATGCGTTTGGGTTTACTACTTAGTGTGAGGCGAGGATGGAAAGAAAGCTCCACACATGTCTCAGCCTATCACCACCAGCCTATCAGTGAAACACACATGTTCCCCCTTTTAGCAGGATTGCTCCCACATGGCTTTATCGGCCCACACGTTACCGTTATAGTTCAGTGTGACAACCCTCTCTGCCCTGTCTGTCTGTCGCTTGGCTTGTGTGATTGCTGTCTTGGAGATGGGCGTGGCAGAGGGTCGTCAGTGAAAAGACAACGCCTGAGCTCATCAGCAACACTGGCAACACACGGGCCCTGTTTGCTTGTGCTCTTTTAAAAAACCTGTTTGAACTTCCGCTCATGCACTCACTTCCACTGCTGAATTTACTTATTCCACATACCACTGTTAGTTTAAGTCTTTCTCTTATTAATAAGTAATTTGTTAAAGCTCCAGTAGGCAGTATATTTTTGGCATCATTGGGCAGAAATTCCATCATAACCTTTCAGTTTATTGTCATTCAAGTGTTCTGAGAGAAAACTAGACTTCTGCACCTCCTCATGGCTCTGTTTTCAGGCTTTAAAAAAATCTGTGATGGGATACTTTGGCCAATCATAGGTAATTTCAGAGAGAGAGCGTTCCTATTGGCTGTGCTCCAGCTGGTGGGCGGTGCTTGGTATTTCCTCAACAGATCTCAATATGGCTGCCGGGTCACAAACTTTCTCATTTTACAGCTAAACAGTACACTACAAGATGTTTCTGAAAACATTTGAGAAGAGAAATAGTCATTACAATAACAGAATATTGATTCATATTTGATCAGCGCTGCCTAGTTTGACCGTTTGATCGGAGTTTGCGAGTGACTGACAGCCGGCTCTGATTGGTTGTTTTATTCCGGTCTGTGAAATCTTGCAGATGTCATTAGGACACAGAGGCACATGATTTTTTTTTCAGCTGTCTCATGCACTACTGTCAGGATATAGTGACTGTTTTATAAAAATATTTTTTTAAAATCATATATGCTCCATTTCTACCCACTGCAGCTTTAATACATACATTGTTAATTGGCTTTGTTGCGTGCATCTCCTTCTTTTGTCATGGCCATGCAGCCTGGTTTGTTACAGTCTCACAGCTCTCATGAGACTTATGTCCAGTGAAAAAGCTTCAATAAACCTATTGTGCAGTATCTACCCAGCACCAAATGGCAGACCGATATCTAGCCCTATCACCAGCCAAGGACATTTTACACTTTAGATTCTGCAAAGCCGACTTACACACTGTTTTTTTTTTTCTTGCTCTTTGCAAAATCTCCTCTTTACAGCTATGCCACAAGGCTGCCAACTTTTCAATTTAGTTAGGAGTGAGATAGTAAAATGACTTCAGATTTTACATGGTCATTGACAGGGTCACCCTGAACATGATTACTTTAAAATTTCCAGCAAACGTCTGAAGGAAAAGATTTCATGAGAGTTTAAAAACATTTACTATGTGTTACAATCAGACTGTATACAAAGATGGACGACATGACAGCTCCCCAAAAGTGAAGCCAAAACAGCTCGATCACCCCCTGGTAGCTGGCTGCAGTATAGGTCGTATATCCCAGCCATGGCTCACAGTATTGCTGTTTGGAACGGGCCGTTTGTTTGTCTCCCAGTATTGCTGCTTAGAGAGAACTGCTCACTGTCAAGAGCTCTGAAGCCACACCCCCGCTGCTGCACAGAGCAATGTTCGCTTGTTCATTCAAAGTTTATTCAAATTGAATGCGTCACGTGTCGAAATTGCACCAAATATGACAAGGCACTCCCTTGGAACCCCAGCATTACACCCACCAAGTGTGAAGTAGATCGGATGAACGGTTCTTGAGATATGCAAAGGACACACGTACAAACAGTCAGAAATTCCTTGCTTTATAGCTAGATTTTGAGGTGAAAAAACAACAACAACCTCACAGTAAAATAACTTCAATTAAATTTAATTTACGGGAGTATAAAAATGAGGATATTTTCAGTATGTTACAATGTCCTTTGAGGTGACTTTCCCTGTACTGTAAGCCTACAGTGATGTACAGTGAAACTACTTCAAATTTGATGTGGTCATAGGAACATTTTCAGAAGAAACCCATTCCTTTCTCAGCATATTAGGACGTCTTTGGTGACGCCACATTTAACAAGACTTATTTAATATAGCTTACAATTAAATGCCATTGCCATGTTGAGAGCCATGTGGAGGCAATCCCTCAATCATACATGTGCTCTGAATTTTGAATTTAGCTCCTACAAGGTTAAGAAAAGATGTGGTAAAAGTTAATGAAACCATGAACATTAATAGCAGTGCTGGGATGTGAACACCACTCTGAAAGTCATATATAGGCTACTACATACCCCGATCTCCACACCTTTACTGTCCGACCTGTTACATAACGTACTGTTGATAGTTAGATCCTTGTGAATCTGAACATAAAGTTGTCAAGAACTTTGGCGGATTGTTCAACCGCTTTAAATGTATGGTGATACAATTGTTTAAGGCTTGTATACTCTGCTATACCGCTGCATTATTGTATCAGATTTATTCTCGTTACAGTGAGTTCTTTGTGAAAATGACTGTCACAGTGCTAAACCGTGCTCAATAAGAGAAGGTTGGTTTATTCAATCATGCACCAAATGGCAGGATGGTGTGTTGCTAAGTTGTGTAGCCCAGGCCTCTCTGGCTGAGTTACATGAGCACATGTGGGTGTCGCATGCCAAACTGCTAACAAAATTATTTTCAGATGATTTCAATATGCATACTGTCATCATTCATTGTTAATGAACTAAGCACCCGGTTTATGTAATCCATTCAAATCTACTTGGTTAGCCATATTTCACTTCAAGTAACCAACATGTTTGTTATGAGCTCCCATCCATATCACCTGCTGGTCATGGCCCAGCTGGCAAACAGGAAGTGAGCGCTTCCAATGGGTTTTTAATAGTAGAGCAGACTGTACCATGTTGAGAGGGGTAACATTGATTCAGGAAATAGTCTCTTTAAAGTACCATAAACAATCTATAGTCTTAATATCTCTGTGTTAGGACAACTAGAACAATGATTTTGTATTGTTTTTGTTTTGTTGTAGTTACATACAAATGCTTTATTGTCTTAATTGATTCGGCCTATGCTCTAATTTAGGAGTAGCTTCCTGTTTAAAAGCAAGGGGTTCAGTTGCAAACATGCTGTTGCAAACTGCCCAAGAGCTATGGGCCTAACCTAACTTATTTTTTGTTGACTTAGGGACTTAATTTTGGTTCTTTTAAAAAGTTTTTTTATGTTGTTGTTTTTTCACAACCTCACCAAAACCAGATTACTCTGAGATTACTCCTCCATGTGCTCTACTTCGATCACTCGGCCAATCCATACAATAATGACCAGGAAAATGTGTCTAATCAACAGATACATACTTACAATGTTCAGAGGCCAGAATAGTTGGTGGTAAAATGTTAAGGGAAAGACTTTTTTTTTTTAAAACCACAACACATATTAGACCTGTCTGCATCCAGTTTCCTGTTGCCAGTTACTCAGATCTGGCTAACTGCTGTATGGACTTATAAAACAAAGTTCAGCCAGACATTTCAGCCTCCTGTCAGTCAGCTGTCCAAGACTTCACCTCTGTATATGTTTTCACAACTCCCTTTCTCCTCCCCTGCTGACTTACTGAAGTGGGTAATTTGTGTCTGTGAAACACTGGCTCCCATGCAAAACAGAAACACAGGAGTTGAAGCTATATCTCGAAAAAAAGAAGCACTACAGGGAAACTCAACCCCCTCCCCCATCCCAATGTCAACAGGAGATGTGCATACCTTCAATTGTCTTTATTACACTCCAGCTGCCTAACATGTTTTTACCCTTCACGGATCTCAGACTCTGAACAGCAGAGCCTTTTAAGTGCTTCTCCCGTCAAGTCTAATGCTGTGTTTACACCTAAAACACTCCCTTTTACCCCACAATCAGAGATGGTTCCTCAGTGCACATCGCCAAAAAGCTTCCAGTAATAAAGCAGCCCAAAGTTTTATATTGGAGGTTGCATAAGGTGAATGTTGAGTGTTTTTGTAATAAAAGACAAATAAATTGTTCACGCCGAAACAACAGAGAAAGCACAAGAGCTGGTTAACAATCAGATTTGTTATTTTAGGATTAGAAAACACCCGGCATTGCAGATCCATGCCCACGAACGTTCAACAAAAATAGTTTGGGTGCTGCAAGCTTCGGGAGCTGCGCAGTTGATGTTTTTTAGAGTTCAGCAGTTAGTGAGTATCTAGAGGGTAGATTTACAACTCTTTCCTTTGATTTAGTGTTTGAGTTATTTCTAAGTCCTCGGTCCTGTGCATGCATGCACACGCACACCCCCTGACATTATCAGGCCTACACAGAGAATGTGTTTACTCCCAAAACTCCACTGGCTCCCTCAGCTCAAATATTTAGACTGAGAGTCTCAAACTCTCTCCTTTGAATTGAAGTAATTGGTTGGCGTTTGAATCGGAATTTAACAGGCAGAGTGTAGTGCCGCCCGGAGAAAGACTGCATGCGCTTGCAAATGTGTAGCGCATATGTAAGTATACATAGGCCTACATGTGTCCAGCTTTATTAGTATTCTATCAGCAGAGCCATATGAAAGTGTCAACCCCCTCCGTTAAAGTCACCCAACCCTCTCTTCGCTGCTGCTCACTTGCTCTCTCCCCTTTCTATGCAAAGGTCCTTAGTGTGCCCTGTGGGCAGCTATTAATGAGGAACTATGTGGTGAGTCCTATTAAACCTTAATGACATCCAGGCACCTGCCTGGATGTCAATACGAGTCGGGCTCAGCCAATGATCAACACAGAGAATCTCTAATCCACAATGTGGAAAAAGGGTCTGGATCTCTCTGTTATCTTCCAACTGAGGTTTGCTGTGAAATGGGCAATTTTGAAGTGTTTGGGTTAGCAGACACATGCCGTTGTGCAGTTTACCATCCCAGATGAGCTGGCTGATACACAGATTGGTAGCAGAAGACAGATTATGAAGAACGTCACCCATTGGTTTGTGGACTGCCGTTTTGAAGTCTCGAGTTCGTCATTTTGGCCGTCAACATCTTCGATTTTTGCAACCAGAAGTGACACAGGAGGGTGGAGCTAATGGTGCCTTCAAATGAAACTCATGAGCTTGTGTTTACAACATGGGAAGTCGTGTACATGATATGCTTGGCGTTCAAGTGGTTAAATCATGAGAACACAGCTGCTAAGCGACGGCAATATTAACGTTACTGTTGCCAACTAGAAGATACAGAGGCTAACAATTTAGCAAGCTAGCAAGTGGGTAACATAATGCAGTAAATGCAAAGACATGATGACATAGGAAAAATTATAAAATTACAATAGATGTATGATTAAAATTATAATATATTATCTTATTAAGTGTCAAAAAATTAACATTTCTCACAACGTCAACAAACACGTCACAGGTCGTGAACTCTGAGCTTTCAGAAACTTTCCACTTACGATGTCGTGAATACCACAAGAGAGGGAGTTCATATGGAGTCTTCTTGTGAACACATTAAACATGACCCCATTTGAAGGCACCATAAGTGTAACCAACGCTGAACATGACATTTTTAGGTGACAAAAATGTTACAATTAACTTTCATGAACTGAAAATACACTGTGAAAGGGTTAAAGTTGTAAGACGAAAGCAACACCCAGACCGGACAACGCCGTGGTAGCGACCTATCAGTCACAAGGAAGCCACTCCCTAAATCATCCCCTGCTTTATGGTCTATTTGACTCTAAATGGGACCATAATTTACAAAATGAACATCATGCTGTATTGGAGAAGACTTGAAACTAGAGATTGAGACCATAAACTCATGTTTCCAATTATAACTGAGGTAATGAATGAAGTGAGAAGTAGGGTCATTTTCTCATAGACTTAAATACAATCAGACTTATTTTTGTAATCAGAGGAGTCGCCCCCTGCTGGCTATTAGAAAGAATGCAAGTTTAAGGCACTTCCACATTGGCTTCACGTGTTAGACCCGGCGTTGCCCACTGGTGCATATGCTCTAAAATATTTCTGGCTCTGCAAACTTTTTTTTTTCTGAAGAGCGTAGTTGGTTTAGACCTTAGCTGCCAAAGATCTCCCCCACATCGGTCCAGATAGTTTTCAAATCCTTGGTAGGACAGCTTCTAAAACAGAGTGTGCCAGTTTTTCTTAGATGTTCTTGTATCCAGTTTGCTGCTGAACATGGCTGACATCACATAATCTAATCTCACCAGACTCCTACTGTGCCATCACGCCTTTTCTTCCATTTTTTTCCCTTGGTCCCCCCCTGTGTCTGACTGATGATGTATGCCCAATGTCAGGTTGTAAACTATGACCTATTAGTGGTGATGAATGGTCACAAGGCGCTCTCTCTCCCCCTGTTTGCTGCAGCTGAGGCTTGCAGTTCGGGTGATTTCAGCCTGTGTGTGTGCTGGCCTGAAAATGTGTCATGGTGGCACATAAACAGAGAAAGGGGTTCTACTTAACCATGCAATTGACAAGTTTTTTTTTTATAATAAGAACACACAGCACTGAGGATGCCAGTTTTAGTTGGCCAATCAGCCGGTCAGAAAGTTGAAACTGCTTTGGTCCAGTTGGGCATCAGTAATAGGATTTAGTTTTTTTTCTAGAGATTAGCTTTTGTCAAGACCTAAATTAACAATTACTAATATAATAAAAAACTAAAATGACAAAACAAACCATAGGCTCTAAGACATGGACATAGTCACCATGATGTCACCCATTGGTTTGTGGACTGCCGTTTTGAAAGTTCGAGTTTGGTTTTTTGGCTGATGTCATCTTGGTTTTTGGCTGTCACCAGAAGTGACATGAGAGGGTGGAGCAAATGCTGAATAAGTAATTAAAGTTGTAAGATAAAAATGTGGACAACTCCCGGATAGGGACCTGTCAATTACAAGGTAGCCACGCCCTAGAGCATACCCTGCTTTATGGTCTATTTGACTCTAAATGGGAGCATGGTTTCACTTTTCAGACCTGGAGGTTGCCCACTGAGCCAAACATATTTTGCAATAGTCATTTTCTTATTTTACCCATACTGGAATGGTTTTGTTCATCATGTTTTACCATTCCAGTGTAGTCGATTGTCCTTTCAGCAAGAGAACACTACAGGAAAGTGAGAGCTAAAAAGTGTTTACCTCATTTGATTTCTTGAATTTGACAAATCATCCAAGGTTTGTTTTATTTGTTTAGCACCTTGTGAACAAAAAGGCAATGAAAGTTATCAGGATAAAATCAACATCAAACAGCACAGTTTACAGAGCAGCGAATAAATAGGCCACCATTTAATAAAAAGCAGTGGCAAACAGAAAAGTTTTTAGTCTTGATATATGAGCTGGAGCAGATGTCAGATCGTGTTTGTTCTGAGATGAGGTGCGTAGAAACTTAAAGGTGCTTCAACAGGCTTTGTTTCAACACTAGGCAAACTGGTCCCAATCGACTGGAGTGGTCTGAACAGCAAGATTTATAGTATCTTGGTTCTAAACCCTTTTAAAAAATAATAGTGCTTGAAAACCAATCCTTTGAACCATACGATATGAAGCCAGTGCATTGATGTGAGAAGTCAACTCTGCTTTCTTGGTCTTAGAACTCCAGCAGGAACCTGTAAAGACACCAGTCTTTCAGTTTTCAGTTATCCAACCTGCTAAAAATAAAAGTCTGCATGAATATCCTTTTCTATGTCTTAAGTGACATAAATCGTGCAATTCATGTGACATTTAATGTTAACAGCGGGCAGATTCTATAATTGTCTTCATGTGGCTGACAAAAGAGAGACCTTGTGAGGCCTTTGTAACCACAACAACCAAAGCACCATACTGCCTGCAAATATGTGAACACTTGGTCCGTCTGAATGTTTTTCATGTTTAACATACTACCTTCTGGATGTTTAAAATTCATACAACGGGGCATTGTAGCTTTTGTATAAGCCATGCTAAGTGTCAGACGTGCTGTGCAATACATGGCTTTTCCAGAACTTCAGGCCATGCATGGAATTTTTCTAGCTGTAGGGTTCAAAGTAATTGAAATGTGTTCAGAGTTGTTATGTTAGTCAGATGGACACAGTTGGATTCCTTTTGATCAAAAAGTGCTTTCCTACACAAAGACTCTTTTATAAAAATGCTTTTTTTTTTTTTTTTAGACTCAGTGGACGGGTACACTCTGCTTCAAATGCCATATGGTCAAGAACATTGTCCCTGTCTTGGCTCCCTGCATGTGGTAGATTCATGCCAGGTCTCTACATCCCAGCAGGAGTGACGAGACCTGACATGACTCTGTACATGCCCGGAGGTAGACGAGCCAAAGTACAAACGGTCATGTAAGGCTATTTGCCTCTAGAGGTTGTTTTCCAGGTGGCCAGTGTGCATTTCAAAGAGCCTGAGGATATTTAGGCTTACCCTGGACAGGGTAACTCTCCCTGATTAGCACCCTGAGTGTGTGTTTTTTTACGCCTCAAAGAAACTGCATTAAACCTGCAGTAGGCAGAATGTTTTCGGCATCATTGGGCAAGAAAATCCATATAAACCTTTCAGCATATTGTAATTTAAGTGTTCTGAGAAATAACTAGACTTCTGCACCTCCTCATGGCTCTGTTTTCAGGCTTTACAAAATGTACCCCGTGACAGGAGACTTTGGCCAATCCAAGGTCATTTCAGAGAGAGCGTTCCTATTGGCTGTGCTCCGGCTGGGGGGTACTGCTTGGTATTTCCTCAACAGATCTCAACATAGCTGCCAGGGCACACACTTTCTAATTTTACAGCTGAACAGTTACACTGCAAGATGTTTCTGAAAACATTTGAGGCTAGAAATAGGCATTACAGTAACAGAATAGTGATTCATATTTGATCAGCGCTGCCTAGTTTGACTGTTTGATTGGAGTTCGCGAGTGATTGACAGCTGCTCTGATTGGTTGTTTTGCTCCGGTTTGTGAAATCTTGGAGATGCCATTAGGAGCACCGGAGGATACAGAGGCCCATGATTTCTTTCAGATTACCTGTCTCATACACTACTGTCAGGATATAGTGACCGTTTTATAAAAAAAAACTTTTTTCATTCATATTTGCTCTAATTCTACCCACTGCAGCTTTAAGTCCACTCAAAGGTACAGGAGGTGTTCAAAACCATTCACTAATTCCATGTAAAGAACATTGCAAAATGGCATAAAAAATATATAATACAGTGAAAAGTGTTCATGCATTTGAAAAGTTTTTTTTCAACAGGTTGATATTTTACACCTTACATTACTTACAGTACAGAGACATATAAATAAAGATTACATTTTGGAGGATACAATCTGTATATGCAATACATCTAAAAGTAACCACTCCCACAACCCTGTGCAACCCTGTTTCTCAGAATATGTTTCCATATCCCTAATTTGCAACAGCAAATATGTGTTAACATAATGCCATGTGGATTATGTTTTCTGTATAAGCATGATTCCACGAGACAAGGTTGGTTGGTTGGTGTGTGCGTATGTGCTCTGCAGGTAGGTACAAGATTCATTTTATTTGTCCATAGAAATCACAGTGCCCCAGTCCTCTTCACTGTGACATGCCAATCATAGCAAATCCCCAGCTGAAGTACTTACTGTATAAATCCTTTTGACCTCAAATACTGCTGTGGAAATGCATAAGATGAGCCGAGGTCATCTTAATGCGACCTAACCCAACATCTAGCATCCAGACCCACTTGACCCTTTATTACATAGTCAAGATCCAGTCAACCAGTGACCTAACTTCACCCCTGCCACTGCAAGCATCAGTGTGATCGATAAGTGTGATACATTGCTGGCCTTGTTCATGTGTGGGCTGCAACACTGTGCTGCAAAACGGAGTTTCAGAGTGGAATAAAAGCAAGACTGGGTATTGTGCTCAGCATCTGGTGTCATGACAACCTCAGGGGACATTTTGACAGGGGCATTGACAATGATACATCTGTGACCTTTCTGTTTCTCGGATAAAAATGAATGAACGCTGCGTCCTGCACAGACATGATCAAAAGAAATGGAGCGAGTCACAGCGCTCGTCTCATTTATAAAACTTTATTTGGTTATGTAAGATTTCTAATCTGGGGACAGAACACAGACGTGCATGGCCACAAAATGATACTTGTCAAGATTATGTTGTTGAATTTTCCTTCTAAATATCTCGTGGATCAATTTCACTAAATTGAATTTACAGCTCAATACAAAAACACTTTAGGTCTTCCATTAATTCATTATAAAACAGCATTGCAGAAATGCCCAATCTCGCATTTAGCAACTTAAGAGGGTCATACTTGGTGGTTCATCTTCAGTGACATAGTCAAAATTATCAATATTTCTCCTTTGGCAACATTATTTTTAAATCATACCTGCCTCCTTGGGGGTTTTAAAGGACTCCCAAAACCTAATTTTCCAATTAGCCCTTAATGTTAAGGTTTTCAGTTTACTTGGTGAACCCAAACGCTGAGAGACCAGGCAGAGAGGTAAATTAAACAAAAAGCGAGCTTCAATCTCAAAGCTGGTGTCAAAAACAAAGCTGACAGGAAAACCAAAAACAGAGGGCATAGACTGAGATAAAACAAAGTACAAAGGAAAAAACACCAAAAACACTAAACCGAGAACAAAAACTAAACTGGGTAGGCCTGCAAACCAGAAGACACGAGGATCACAGGCAGGATGGCATGATTAACACGTGGAACAAAGCAGACAACCTGACACTGAGTGATGGAAGCACACAGACTAAATACACAAGGACAGCCGGGTGATTAGACAAGGACAGGCGGGAAACTAACAAAGGCAGGAAATAAAACCAGACAAGACACGAAGAGTGAATTTCAAAATAAAAACAGGAAACATTAGAACGAATAAATACAACAGAAAAAACAAATCCAAGAAACCAAAATCACAACCACAGAACCAACAATCCACTAAAAAGATGAACACAAGACAGTCCCTAAAAGGAAAAAAGTCGAACGGCCTCTGGCAGAGCACCAGACCGTGACACTTAATGTGGTAAAAAAATTAACACATTTTCTGGTTATTTCACTTGAGAGATTTGTCTCCGCTCTCTAAGTCTGAGATCTTCTCACTGGTTTGAAGTGGCCACGGCTCAGTTGGAAAAGGTAATGTTACATTCTGAGAATTAATCAGAATCTGATGACAGTTGGTGGGTTGTTTATGCTGCTCTGTTAATCAAATCTGATGAAATCACACCCTCGCAGTCCTGATGTAAGCAAATTAGCAGAGTTTTTGACAGTTTAGTTCTTAATGAGTGATAACTTGGGATGTTTTTTCCCCCAAAATCTTTAACTTTGAAGCATATTAAGTTGTGCATGTTTAAGGTTAAGAATTTGGGGTCTTTAAACCATCATATAATCTGATGTGTAACTCTTTTTGGAAATAGGTTCCCTTTATTCAAGACTAGACTAAATCTAGGATTTTTTTCAACCGAGTCTGGGAAAGCCAGTGTGAGGTAATCCAGATTAAAACTTTACTTAAAACCCATACTTGGATGGGCATAGACTCTCTGCTGAAACTAAAGATGTAAAGATCTGACATCATCTACCTGAAATGCACGTGCTGACATTTTACTATATTTGCAACTTTGCTCATGAGGACTCGTGACATTTAAGTTCTGGTGTTTTTTATGGCCATTACTGTTGCTTATGTATTCTTGGTTTGTCAAATGAACTATATTGTTTGTTATATTGTAAATGTTGCAATTTTCCTTCATCAACTTTCACAAGTAGCCTGCATTCCACACTTTATCTCTTCCCTTGCATTCACAGATACAATGCACACAATAACCCCCCTTCAATTGTACATGACTTATATTATATTATGTTATATTGTATGTGGCTTACACAGCAATGAAATCTATAACTCAATGTGTCAGAGTGCTACAATACTGTAGCTTCTGGCTGGATTCCATTCCCTCACCAACGACCACAGAAGACCAGGTAGCCAAGGTGTATTGTGTGTAAATGTTTCTTCCACTATCCTGTGTATAAATCCTTAGCACTATGTGCATGAGCCACTGCCAGGAGATGAAGGGAAACATGAATCTCTGGTCCTATGAAAATATGAAGCAATGAAAATGTAGCCATAGGTAAGCTGGAGAGATGTTCTGTTTTTTTGTATTAGGAGGAGTTGTCATTTGTTCTGGGATGATGAATGGAGCAAAGATGGATGGATACCGTAGAACACAATACATGAGCAATACATTTGACTAGAAATACTGTTCAAAGCAACGTAAGTGAAACCTCTCATCTCTCTCACTCTCTCATCTGCAACCGCTTATCCCGTTAGGGGTCGCGGGGGGGGGGCTGGAGCCGATCCCAGCCGACATTGGGCGAAGGCGGGGTACACCCTGGACAGGTCGCCAGTCCATCGCAGGGCTGACACATAGAGACAGACAACCATTCACGCTCACATTCACACCTACGGGCAATTTAGAGTCAACAATTAACCTAACCTGCATGTCTTTGGACTGTGGGAGGAAACCGGAGTACCCGGAGAAAACCCACACTAACACGGGGAGAACATGCAAACTCCACACAGAAGGGCCCCAAGCCGGATTCGAACCTGCAACCCTCTAGCTGTGAGGCACCAGTGCTAACCACTGCACCACCGTGCCACCGTGCACCGTGTAAGTGAAACCTACGCCTGGTAAATACTACTGTGAAATACCATAAGTAGTATCCCTCCTCATCTACAATGGAGGCTATTAAACTTGGACCTCTATTAAATTATTCATAGGTCCTGTGAGAAGCCATAGGCCACTGCATCCGTCATCCATCCCATAGTAGACTAGTCTGTTGAATTTAAATACATCAGACTGTGGTGTGGTCTGTCATCAGTCAGACGTCTGATATTGGCTATGTTTGATTACAGCTGTGGCAAGTAACCATGTGCCACAGAGTGACATGAGGGTGCAGGTTACGAGGCACTATAGATGATTAAACTGGTCTGCAACTACATGCCGTTCCAGGCTACAACTCTTCCACAAATGATTGGAAAATGGCAGTGAAACTCGTCCCAGTGAGTTTAATATGAGCTAACTGTAAGTTATTCTTTTTCTCCCCACACTTTTGAATGAACATTAACTGTACTTAAAGTGTTACCTGAGATATTACAAGTTGCTTAAAGGAAATGATTCTAGTTAAGTCAATTTTATTTGCATAGCCCAAAATCACAAATCACAAATTTGCCAAAAGGGGCTTTACAATATGTACAGGATACAACACCCTCTGCCCTTTACAGTGTGACCCTCTCATCAGATAAGGAAAAACGTGTCCCAAAAAAAAGACTTAAAAAATAAAAATTGGAAGAAACCTCAGGACGAGGAGCAGGATCAGAGGAGGGATCCCCCTTCCAGGATGGACAGACGTGCAATAGATGTAGTGTGTACAACAACCTAATGAAAATACAACAGACAAAATAAACTCAGAAAAAAAATAATACATATAATGTGAACATATGTGAGAAGGTGGATCCAGGGTGTCAAGCACCTTCCAGCAACAGTGCCAAAGCAACACGACCTCCTCTTCACATCAAATAGATAGAGCAAGAGCAACACAACCTCCTCTCCACCATGGAACCTAGAGAGAGGACCTGATTTTTGTTTTTAGGTCACAGTTGCTTGGTAATGTAAACGTATGTTTCCCAAGCCCATAAGCCCATTTGGACTGAATTAAATTGATAGAGAGGCTAAATTCTCATGGAGGACGGAGGTCCAGTTCAATCATGTGGAATGAAGCATTCTACTTCCTGTACTTCCTGGAGTATCCACTTTCAGCCTGCCAACCTCCTGGTGACAACAAGACTCCAGGAATACTCACACAACCCCTTAAACAAGTGAAAAGTATGTGTCGTTACAGTTTGGTTTGTACAGATTAAACAGACAAGATATAACCTCTCAAATAGTGTGCTTTAGAGGTGCTGAAAGGTGGATCTCGTTACCTATGGTTAGAGGAAGACTAGCTCTTTCCCAGTGTTTCAAGTCATTGCGCTAAGCTTGCCTGCTACTGGCTAACTTTAAAATGCGTTCCATTTACGGAAGTCGGAGCTGGGAATGACGTCACACCCGAGTTGACCGCGTTCCAGTACAAGAAGTCAGAAAACTTAATTTAATTTACTCCAGCCAGGTTAGCCACTGTTGGCAATACCAGTTGATAAAAACAAGTTACTCTGTTATTTTGCGCATACAAACACCGTAGCAACATGTCCACAGATTGGAGTTGGACAGCACTGTGTGTGTGACTGATTTAACGAGATACAAATTAGACCAAAGTGCTAAACAATTTCACTATAGTTTTTTTTTATTGTTGATGTGCAGAGCGGCCATCTTGGATTTCGAGATCGGGGTTGATGAGGTTCGTCCGACTTTCCAATTCGGAAATAAGGAATCGCAGACCATTCTTGGGCGGGCCACCATTTTTGGAGGGTAAATCTACCAAGCTACGGTAGACTATCATTATCATTATGCTAACTAACTACTAAAAAAAAATCGGCTAATACTGCATATTTAATCCTCCAGTACTTACTAAATGAAATCTATAACGTTAGCCTACCTTTGTGTCCGACTGTATGCTATATATACTGCAATTTGGCTTTTGAATCTTATTCACTGTGCAGTGTTTTGTGTTATCTTTTGACACTTGCAGTAAACAGCCAGCGGATGGCAGTCTTACGCTTTATCCTCCAAAAATGGCCGACTTGCCGTCAGTGATGTCACATTCACATTCCCTTTCGACTTTAGGGGGCGTTCCAGTTGAAATTTCGGACTGGGAACTCAGAATTTTTTACTTCCCAGTTCAAATGGAGCACAGCATTTTGTTTACTGTACAAACATGTGTGGTATTGATCTTTTCATCTTGCGTGTATATGAGATTCCAATTTGCTATGTATATAAGTATTGTCAATAACTCACTTTTGAGTTTGTATTCGCCAATTTAACTACGGCGTGCATTGATTATGTTTAAATGTTATATACATATGTAAAAATTAGTCATAATTTCAAAGAGAAAAGAACAAATAACCTATAAGCAGTAAGAGTTAAGCTAATGATAATGACTGATAATTGTGTTCCTTGGAAACCACTGTAATAGTTCATAGAGGTGAATTATTTTCACTAGTGTCTTCAATGGTCCAAAAAAAAAAAAAGTCAACAGAAAAAAAACTCATTCATTTCACTCACTGAACCCACACGTTGGCAATTATTTGAAGGTCCTAATTAATGTATTTTTGACGGCCTCTCTTTGAAAAGCCATGGCGTAGGTGGTTTGCATTGTTCAATGCGCAGAACGTTGATGAACCACAATAAAGCCGCAGCATACAAGTCTTTGTTCAAGGTCTTTCCCTTCAAAATGACAAGTTCTTTGTGAACACCAGCTACTGTATGTTCAGTACCCTTCTTGACTTATTCAATCATACATGACACAATTTACATAATAGAACATATTGTGTTAGTGTATGGCCTGGTGTTTAAATCAAGATACATCTGAACACCCACTAATGCAAACAGCAGCGAAGGTATCTTTATAATGAAGGTATGGGAGATGTAGAAAAGCTGGAAAAACTGAAACATTACTATTTATTTCACAAAAGATAAATAAATATTGATGCAGCCTTTCCATGATATGTTAGAAAAAATCTGTTCAAACAAATCGCACAGCTGTTTAAAATAGGCTTTGGACAGTCTGAAAGGTTTAGCCCTAGGGGATCTGGCTGTTAATATTTTTGGCCACCACAACCTTCCACAAATGTCAGACTATATAGGCTGCTGGCAGTGAGATGATGCATTGTAATAGTTAAGTGCTAATACATATTTTTTGTGCTTTTGTTCTCAGACAGCACCAAATGGAGTCATGCAATGCTGTCTGAGAACCAAAATCAGGGCGATGAACTGAAATACTTGTGTTTTCACCAAGGTGTGAATTATTTTCATTTTAATTACAGAAAGTAAATGGAAAATGGAAATGAGCTCCAAAAACTGTAACTACATATTGGTAAGTCCAACGTGATCTCATGGGAAGGCGTATAAATAGCATGGCATTTTTAAGGACATTCTGTGTGTCATGATACACATTTTTTCTCTTCTTTTCTTGTGTGATAAAGTGATTACAGAACAAGTGAAGACAAGTACATGGACATATAAACAAAGAAACACAAGATATTATACAAAGCAAGACAAATGACAAAGAAAACCAAAACAAAACAAATTATTTGTTTGATACGCATTTTCAGCTTTTTGTGTGTTATTTAACACCACAGGGTTAAAGTTGTGAAACGGCTTTTTACGCATCATTTAACACCACGTAGTTAACATGTAATGGTTGCGCTACAGTAACGGCTGCAGTTAGGTTTAGGCAACAAAACCACTTGGATAGGTTTAGGAAAAACATCATGGTTGGTCTTAAAATAAGTGCGTAAACTTAGTAAAATATGTACGTAAACAATGTAACATAAGTACGGAAAACACGTCACTAACGTAACTTCAAAATAAGTCAACAACACTCACACGGGAGACAAACACTGGTCTCTTTTTAATGTTATGTCACTTTCTCTTCCTCACATGCTCTGAACATCGCTCGTTATTCTACGTCACTAGCACTGAGCGTAGCATATTCACGCTGATGGGTTTACATTGCAGTCAGTACAGACTACAGGTGTTGTGATAGCATGCAAAATGACATAAGAAATTGTCTTTCATACGCCAATTGGTGAGACCAGGCTGGTAAGTCAACTGTAACATACCAACGGGCAGCATGTAAAAGCGTATCTGCTGTATCGCCCACAGATCCGCAGAAGTGCAATAAAACACCTAACCAAATTTCTGCTTCTATTTAACTGTATTCAACTGTTGAAACCCCCTGCCATTTACACACTACATATACTAAACCTTCTATTAGCCTCATATACATTACTATACATGCCAAGCACAGGCATCCACACTGAACTGAAACCAAGCTGAACACTATTTGTAATTAGATGCAGTAAAGATTTAAAAGCATTGGAAAACCTTCAACCCTGTTATGCATCAGTGCAAATAAGAATCATAACTAAGAAGGACTGTAGCATTATAGCATTTTTAGTAGAGTAGATTCTCACATGTGAGCGTAATGACACTCTAGTTGACCACCTGAAATGGATTCACAGCTCTTGCTATTAAATATGAATGTGTATACAGAGAGACTAAACAGGCTTTTAATAAGATCAATTAGATCAGTTATTATTAGATTAGAAGGCAATATTGATCTTTGTGTTGGATGAGATAAACACGGCATATGTAGAAGCAGTCTATCTAATTACAGCCTCTAAATGAAACATAGAATAAACAAAAGTGCCAAAATTTAGGCCATATGCAGATACTTGTATCAAACATCTCTATTATACACAACCATACATGAATAAACTAGAATATGTGGTGGACGGTGGCCCTTAAAAAAATATGCAAGGCACATAAAAAGATGAGATAAGGAGATCAATAACTCATAGTGGAATTCAACAAGTCATTCTGTCATATCATGTTCACTAATGGATTAGATATAATAAGACACAACAAATCACTGCTCCCAGTGAAGTAGCATATTATTTTTGAATTGAATGTAGAGGAATATAGTAGGCTAATATTTTGCGTACAACTTTGAAAAGAACATACATGAAGCAAAATGATTGACTTACACAGAGTCTCTGGTGCAAGAGATTTTGAAAAAATATTTAAGAACAGGAACCATTTGATGTTGTTGGTATTAGTCAGCCAACTTGTAAGACGTTGGTGTCAACAAGGTGCTAAAAACTCAGAGTATCCCTAATATATTACAATATATGCTACATATACAGTATATATATTCTGAAACACCAACTGTGCAAGAAAATACTGCAAGGATTGGTACAACACCTACAAATCTGAAGACAGTCCATGGTTGTTCATGCAGACAGTGCTGGCAGGCACCCCGCCAGCTGGGGACATCTGGGCATAAATCACTGCAAAATCTGAATATGTGAAGCTGAATGTGCTCCATAGCTGCATCCCAGCACCAGGTGGGATGTGTTATCTCCAATGGAGTTCAGTTTTGTCCTCGTGCTCCTCTCCAATACTGTATTAAAGCTCAGGCACACAGCAAAGCCAGCCTGTTTTCTTGTCTTTTTTTTTATATCCCACCTATCTGCACCACTTTGGTGTCAGCTCCCCAGCACACCACTCCAAAACTATTGTGCTGACCACCAGAACATGTATTCTGTTGCATTCACTGAAAAGCTGTGCCTCTTCAAGAAGAATAACCTATTGTGACATGTCTATATCCCGCCTTCTCTCTGCTTCGGTGTTGATGTGCAGTTCGAGACACTTGTAGGAATCGTCTACTCTTCCTCCTTTTACTCCATTCTTTTATCCAGCAGCAGGGGGAGTCATGCAAGGGCAAGCAGGCAGCATGATCCGGAGTTGAATCTAAGGTGAGACAAACAAGACAGAACAAGAAATGTGACACCACTTCTTTCTGAAGCTACTATGCCTTGTCCCAGAGACAGACAAACTGTGGCCTATGTGAGGCGACGTCAAATCCAATGGCATTGTGAGGTACCAGCCAGGGCAATAAATACCAAAGCTTTGTCAGGGCCCTTCAGCGTTCACGTTCACACAGCACCCTTTAGCGCCGGTATGAAACATATCGGCCGTTCCATTAAAGCCCCCCTCCAGCCAGTTTTACTTCCTGTTTTGTGGTCAACGTTCTTTCTCAAACAGAGAATGGGGGTGTGGTTAATAGTCGGACGTAATCCATTACCATGGCAACCAGATTGCATCGTTTCTCAAACCTGTTTAGATGAAACCAGTTTAGATGAATTTACTGTTTATCAGCCCACACATGAGACAAGAATTCGCACAACACACCGACTCTCTCTCACTCGCTCTCTTCTTTACCATCTCCTCCTGGCGAGGCGGCCGTCTGGCTGCTGCTCCACCGAGGAGCCGTACCGCTGCACACCGCCCATAGTGCATCGGGGACGGATAGATATGTTGCTGAGGTCCGACGTTTGAAATGCAGTTTCGGGACATTTTGGAGGTGCACCATCCACCTGCACCAGTGTTTCGGTTTATCAGGCGACCCTGTTAACTCTGGTTGTCGTGGTTACCCACAGCTGTTGAAAGCAGGAAGAGAATACATAGCTGTCCTTGTGAATGGGTCTTTGTTTAGTATTTCATTACAATGTTTAAACATACGTCTTTGGAGCTTTGGAGTCTTGTTTGAGGAAACGTGTCCGCTATATTCCGCTCGCATTTTGAACGTTGCTTGTTATGATGAATCTGTTGAAAACAGGAAGAGCGCAAAGTTATATTGTAAACTAATACAAATTTCTAAATACAAATATTCGTCTTTGGAGCCTGTTTTAGTAAATATGTGTCACGTAGAGGAACTCTTCATCTCTTTAAGTAAAAAAAAAATAATAATAATAAAAAAGTACATGTTTTATGGAATTCAAACTCAAAAGGATAATACGACAGGCAAGAGATTTCTCCAGTGCACCACCAGCACTGAGATAATTGTAAGTGAATGTCATATTTACCTCAAACACCATACGGTAAGTAGTCGCTCTAAGAAGCAGAACGCAGCCAGATCAACTTGTGACCACACTGTCCGTGTACTTCTGTACTTATTTCCAACACAAATAAGCGTCTGTTTAAAATGTCACTGTAGTGCTGCAAATCAATGTAACAAATGTTTACGTTGTTATATTCACTTGGAAATAATGAGGTTTGAAGATTTCGCATCAGCTGCATGATAACAGAAATGTTTTCAGACCAAAAATGCACAAGATTGAGAATTGACCCAGTCAACAACACAGAGAAGTCAAACACTCAAGTTAATTTTATTCAGGAGAGGCTAACAAATTTAATTTGTAGCCATTCAATCTGCTCAGCATATGACACCCTCAAGGGGAAAAACATACTATTTACGCAAAGGGAGAAGACGCAGAGAAAATTGCAGGGAGCACATGATGTATGCATAATTTTTTTTTTCATATTGATTGTTCATGTTGTATTTTAATTATATTGTTACTCTGTACACACGACATCTGTTGTACATCTGTCTATCCTGGAAGAGGGATCCATCCTCTGTTGCTCTGCCTGAGGTCTCTTCCATTTTTTCCCCTGTTAAAAGGGTTTTTTGGGGGGGGATTTTTTCCTTATCCAATGAGAGGGTCGTACTGTAAAGGACAGAGGGTGATGTTTCCTGTACAGATTGTAAAGCCCCCTGAGGCAAAGTTGTAATTTTGGGCTATACAAATTAAATCGATTTGACCTCTGCTGAACCTTCTTAGCGAGGCTACTGATATTCTGCTCCCACTTGAGGGTGATGATTTTAAATATAGTAATTTGATCAATATTGGCCACGAATTTTGGTCGTGTTGTTCCTTAAACTAACAACTTTGTCCTTAATAGAAGTGTTGTTAAATGGACCAAGCATATCACTTTCCATTTTTCCTCCTTTTCTCTGCTGTTCGCGGATATTTTGTTTTTAAGACAACATCTCTAACTTGAATATTGTCCTGCCATCCTTTCTCCTGCTTGCGCGTGTGGATTTTCGCACATTATCTTGGACTGCCTTGTAGATTTTTTTTTTTGTTGGGCCAGTCCCTCGATCACCTCCTCCCTCATCATCAAACCCTCCACTTGTTCGGTTGTCATCCAAAGTACAAAAATGCCAAGTGGTGTTATAGTCTGAGCTATTTATCCAAGTAATCATGACTACAACCCCTTGACTCCATACCAAATAGAGCCACTTACCTCATAGTCCTTTGGCACCTCCGATGGGTACCTGGCCTCTCTGCCAAACATTACATAATATGGACAATACTGAGAAGTCAATTGTTTCTTGGTCCGGAGTCCAAACATATTAGCCTGGAGGTATTCATCCTATTTTTGGGGTTTGTTTCGGGCAAGTTTACCGAGAGACCTAAAAAATAACAGCAGGCATTTTTATATCACAAATGTATTCTATAGCATTCATATTGTGTAGGTGTATGATCTGCCAATTTAAAAATATGCAACTTACCTCTGGATGGTGCCATTAAGTTTCTCAACGAAACCATTGGTTTGAGGATGATAAGGGAAACAGAAGGACTGTTGAATGCCAAGGGCCTCACAGAGTCTGGCATTCACCTTGAATTCCATTTTACAGAAAAAAGTGAGCATTTACAGTATGGCTAAATAAAAAATAAATAAAGAATTAACAAAATAATAAAATTTCTCATGAGTGTTCTACCTGCATGGTTTTTAAACTCTGTCCCCTGAGGCCTGTACTATGAAGCAAGTTCAACATCTATTATATTCTACTATAGTCTTAAGTCATATTCCCATCTTAGCAACAACCTTTTTTTTTTTTAACTTTGAGCACAAAATTAAGTTGTTTGTCAAAAAAAGTTAAGCAAACAGTGTAGTTAATCAACTTAGTCTGGAAATGACTCAAATAAATATGAAATATCATAGAAATGCCAAAATACACTGCAGGGGGCCTTTAACTAATGTAAACCCATCTGCAGCAACAGCAATTGCTCAGAGAAAGTGCGCCGGGAGTGTGGTGACGTAGTTTAAAGAACGATGAAAGACACATCAAGCGGGCGAGAGGGGAGGTGGACGGGTCCAACAAACAAAAGGCTGTCATCCAGGAGACGTTTTTTTGTGTCTCGTGTGTCACGATACAATCAGCTGTCCGTTCGTGCTCCGTGTTCACAACGTCCAGTGTCATTTGTACTGTACAAACGTGGTAGTTTGAAGCCCAACCATGTATTATTTTCCTCAACCTAACTATAGTGGTTTTGACGCCGAAAATAATGTGGCGCCAAGGGGCTTGATAAAGCGGCAGTATGTGACAAGTTGGGTTGAGACCATGTTGGAGATATTGTGGGTAAAAAATACTGGATGGTAGAGAAAAGGGAAACCCAAGATCATCTGGGCTTGGGTGGCCTATTCAGTGCGTCAAGACCAGTGACCTTTCAAAGTAAGTGCCCATCAGATTCAAGCTGGAGCCAATTATTGTGCACACTTCATTTGCATGCTCTCCTTCCAGAGCCTGCACTGTGCAGTACAATTAAGGCTCATCATTGTGTGTTTTTTTTATCCATTCTCTTCAACATATGCCCACATGTTTAAAGACCTTGATTCTAAACATTGTTGTGTTTCCTGCTGCAAGAACTAAGTTTGACATAAGAGATGAGACAAATGGGAAGAAAATCAAGCCAATAAACTGGTGATCATGTTCCACCATCTCTCAAAGTAATTAGAAAACAACACACAGTTCAACTTTAGCAAATGCTATTTTCAAAAACCCGTTTTCACCTAAGTTAATTAGTTTTACTCATTTAATTTAGATGTTTGTTTTTTTTTTTCTTCCTACAGTTTCTTTTTTTATAAATAGAAACATTTTCAAAATGAGCTGTAAGTATAACGAATGCCTTTTAGAGTATGGCAACACTTGGCTAGTCTTGAAAGAAATGGAGAAATCCAAGAACATGTGCTTCTGATCCTTATTTCCACCTTTGCATGTTGGATTTGATCTTGTGAACCAAGTACATGAAGCCATCATTAAAGGCCTATGTGGACCTGGTACACAGCTTGGGGGTTGAATGGAGTCCCTTAGCAGGTGTGTGTGTGTGTGTGTTACAAGACCAGCGTTTCTAATCTCTTTACTACACGAGATGTCGGTGCACTGACCTGCCTGTTGGCAGGGGATACAGTGGTGAAGGGAACTGAGCATTAAGCGATTCTATCATCGGGGCAGGAGAGGTGGGCAGTGTGAATGTGTATGTTGCCTCGACGATAACATCTGCTGGCTAGCAATTGGAAGTTTGTAGGGCCATATCTCCACCTGTAGGAGAAGCGGATGAGGTTGCATTGCTTTAACCTAGACATTACCTCAGTTTATCTTTCACAGCACAGTCCAACACGCCTAGCCAAACAGTGGGGAAGCTATTAGCAAAGGAAACGCCAATTATTTATGAAGACAATTACCCACCAAAAGACAGTGTATCAGACAACTGGGACAACAGGCCAGACAGAGACTGAGACGGAAAGCACATACAGTAGCAAAGGTGTGGAAAACAGCTTTTAAAGGAGAGCGAGAGCCAATGAGGCCACGCTGTTGTCTAACGCAAAACCATTGGTCTTTTATCTGGGTCTCAATTATTCAAGAAGAAAGCAGCCTCCCCCTCTGAGAAGAGAGTGGATATTGGACTCTATATTACCTTTCGACAGGGGAATAGTGGGACTGCAGTACATTCCACCTGAGAGGCTGTTCTGGGACCAGGCACCGGCTGCGCCCCTAATGACATCATCCATTTCTTGGGGCCTCCTGGAACACGATTATGGTGATTTACAATTTATTCACATCTGTTGTTGTGTTGAATTCCTTTGTACTCGGTTCAGCTGCTCAGAGCTCAGTGATCTACTTCCCTGGGCCAGTGGCACTGCAAATAACAAGCAATGGATCAGTAAAGACCGTATTAAAACCTGTTCGGGGCAGTTCGTCTAATCACATAAAGAACCACCTGTGTTGACCCCCCCATCTGTACAGTACACATATGTACTCTGTATCGGACAAATCCAATACAGGAGAACATGCAAACTCCACACAGATGGACCCCAAGCCGGGACCTTCTTGCTGTGATTCAACAGTGCAAACCACTGCATCATCGTGCAGCCCATATTGGATAAATATCATTATTATGTTACTGGAGCACACATCACATCTGCCACTGTAAAGGAGCTGCATTACAGAAGCTATTGTGATCGACAAAAATTCAATTAAATGTATTGAGTTGGACAGATGTCACATGTATCATCCTCACGTGACTTAACGGCTCACACTCTGCAATATGATGAAAGTGGATAATTCTGTAGTTGAGTGTAAAATAATTATATTGACAGTAAACATGTCAGAGGTATGGGCAAAATAACACAAGGTCATATGCACTGATTTATTTCAGGTCTGTAGGGATCAATTATGGAACCGCAGATGGTGCATGTGTTAACTCTGAGAGACTTGGCCAATTATAAACCGCTGACCCAGGTCCAAAACAAGGGTGCTGCTTCCACACCTGGCTTCGGGTTGGTTGGTTAGGATTAAACAAACTGGTGTGTGTGCCTAATTTAGTTCAGTTCATTTGAGCTGGTGTGAAGCTATCAATCAAATTCTAGTGCAGACACTCTTCCAAGTGGACTGCAGTGGGTTTTGTTTCTTTTGTGAAAGCAAAAAAGGACCAACCAAATGATTTTGTGATGCAATTTTAACATCAGTTCATGAACTGTCAAGGAAGAAATCTTATAAGTGAACTGTACAAGTGAGAAATATACTAATGCTAAATATTTGGTAACCAAAATAACACATATGCGTTTTGATACATAATAACCACACAATAACTATACTCCAGTATGCAGTATCCATAATATTACTGTTTGAGACACTTCTTTTTTGTTCTCTTTCTACTTGTTCATCATTTTTCATAAAATGAGCTTGAGTTGTGGCATGAGCTCTTTGTGACACCACGCAGGGTAACATCCACCAAAACTGTCCAATCAATGAGTTACTGGTCAGTCAGTATGACCTCATGCTTACAGCTCTTTGTTAGTTTGGAAAAAGCCAGTGTGAATACGACAAGGAATAGAACTAGAAAGCAACCATGTCTTTTTTTCTTTGGCCAGGACCAAATTAACTGAACCACGGATGCGAAAGTGACCTCATACACCTAAGATCAGTTTATTTTTCTGATATATTTTTGTGCCCAACTCAAGACTGTGAGGAACCGAGTTGGTAGTCATGAGGAGTCACAGGTGGATTTTCCAAAAAATATATATTTTTTTTTTACCTAAAGAGGAAGAAAGTGATTTACAAAATAAGAAACACAAGTTATGGTCTAACAAACAGAACCAAACTCAAACTATGAAAACTTAACATAAAGTGAATATAGCCGAACAGAACAAATTGAACAGGGGGACATATGCAATGGCTGATCAGACCACTGTAGAGACAAAGGGGTAACAAGGAGTCAAACACTGACTAAACTACTAATAAAGCAAAACAGAGTCTATCAGTTTAAATATTTTAACAACAAACTAAAACAAATCTGTCAAAAAAAAAACTAATGCTCTAAAGAAATAAACTAAATCTCTTAACTAGAATCCCGATCACTCCCCCATGATGTGGCAGGCACTTGGTATAGCCTGACTGGCCACTTCCTGTAACTGGGTACTTCCTTTAACTGCGTTGCCAATACGTTCTCATCCCAACTCGTCACATACTGCCGCTTTGGCGTCATGCCCCTTCTTGGCGTCACCTTAGGATTAGGCAACAAAACCACTATAGTTAGGTTTAGGAAAGAACTACATGGTTGGGCTTAAAACTACTACGTTTTGTACAGTGAAAATGAACATTGTGAACACAGGACACAGACAAACAGCTGATTATAACGTGACTCACGGGACACGAACAGCGGCCTCCTGGATGAAAGCCTTGTGTGTTTTGGACCCATTCACCTCCCCTCCCACCAGCTTGATGTGTCTCTTTTGCTCTTTAAACTACGTCATCACACTCCCGGCGCACTTTCTCTGTGTGTTTTACTGTTGGCTTCCTACTGAGGCTCCTGACGGTGTATTAAATGAATGAAGTGTAAAATTGCCAATATGTCTTGTTTGTTCCTGGCTACTGATAGAGAGTTCAATCATCCAGTCCACCAAACAACTCAAAACAAGAGTCAATTCCAACAGGAGAATACACTGTTTACCATTGGCAGAGTATTTTGGTAAATCTTTCTTGGGTGCTCTCCACATAATCAGCTGTGCTGCTCATCCAACAAAGGCATGATCCTTACAAGTTGGACATCATTGCGAAGGTAAATAAACAGGCTTTCCAACGATGTAAAATACAATGCCAATTAGCATTGTAACAACAGAGAAATAATCCACCAAACACAAGTTTCCGAACTTTTTTTCCCCAGTTTATATACACCATTAAAAAAACTAATGTACTGGCTAACAATACTAACTAAACTGAGTGTAACGCATGAAGGTCAAAAGATCAACCTAAACTAAATGAACTATGAAGTGTAAACTATAAAGAAATCTAAGGTGTGTGAGTGCAGGAGGGTTACCCACATTTAAACCAGGTGTGTGGCAGCAGGTGCGGCCATCACAGTGACCTATCCTGTCATTATCAGAGGTTTGCATGTGATTACACTGGCACAGCGCAGCACTGTCAGGCAGACTTAGTCAAGCCTTAACTTGGCACCTGTGTATCAAAACACTAAGACATAAAAAAAAAAAACCAAACACCTGACTGTCTATAACAAACTATTAACTTACATTCAAATTGACGGCAGATGGCCAATTTCTCTCCTCTCCTGTAGGCGATTTCAATGTACCGGATCGCACATCATATTATATGAGGTCTGGCTGCGGGAGGGATTATTTATATCATGTTGTTGCCAGCTGTTAAATTCACCTTGGTTGACCTTGCTGTGCAGACAACACACCTCATGAACATGCTTAATAAATGAAACGCCTATATCCTCATCCCTCACACACACAAACAAACACAGTGCTTGAAGTCACACCGTATGCACATACACACATATCACCGAGGCTGCCAACATAATCTAGTCCATCTCCACTATCTGTAATATATTACACTAGTGTGAGTGATGAGCACAAGGAGAGACTGACTATGACTGGTGCAGAACCAATTTAAATTTTCAGATTGCTTGGAAGGGCCACATGACGGGAGGCAGACTACAAGCTACAAGGGAGGTTTATCAATGAACACAGAATCCATTTGTGGATGAACCTCATCCTGTGGACACTCCCTTATCACCCAGCCTGGGACTGATTGGTTAAACAGGCGTGATGACTATGCATTTGAAGACTGCACAACGCCGTTGTTCACGGCATGGCGCTGATGGAGGGGGAAGAAGAAAGATTTGAAGGATAGAAGGCACATTTCATTTTCTCCTCCAGACGCAGACATGAATGTGACACACACTTGTTGTGATGAATACTCCTGAATAGATAAGATATTATCAGACGTATGGCGGAGGTGCTGCACCGAGAAGCTTGGCCGCACCGCTTATTGTATCAGCATTCGCGAGGTGCATTGTATCAAAGGAAATGATACCCCTGTGATATAAAACAAATGTAATTAGGCTATTTTGTCGCTCCACAAACAGCACCTAATGAATTGGTGGGATCCAAGCTGTGTGTTTGGATGAGAATCACTGGTAAAGAATCACTGAGATTCATATTGTGGTTTGAGTTGGAGAGACCGTTCTTGCCATCAGCAGTTGCTTTGATGTAATTAGATTGTTATTAACCAAAAATAGAATAATTTAACATCAGAAACCATCACGCTGGGTTTATAATTCACTAGTTTTCTTGACAAGGGTGTCTCAGCGTGACCTTGCCGCAAGTTCTTAAGTTCTAACGCATATATGTAACCCTCATATATAGTATGCATCATCCGTGTCTGTGTGCGCATATGTGTGTGTGTGACATTGGCCCTGTGTGTTTCTGTACATGTGTCGTACAGAATTAAGTGTGTGTGTGTGTGTGTGTGAACATCCTGGCTGCACACTTCAAAGAGTAGCAGTGGTGAGGCTCAGCAGGGAAGTGACTCAGGCCCCAAAGAGACCATGGGAAGAAATCAAACAAGCTGCCATTTTTTTTGCGGCCAGCCAGCTTGACAGAGGCTGTGCCTTCCATCTCTCTCTCTCTCTTCGTCTCAACCCTTCCACCATCCTACCTCAAAGCTGTAGCGTCAGCCCCGAATTGAAGATTGTAGATTTTCTTTGAAACTTGCCCTGCAGCATGGCGCAGGTTGCATGCAATAAAACTTTAAACCATGAGGATAACAATGTCTTGGCTTAAATCATAAAAAAATGATGTCCAGCATTAATGCGGGTGTGAATATCTGGCATTGCAGGTAAAGCATGGATTACAGCTTTAGAGGATTTTGTTACCTCTGGTCAGAACCAGGTTGGCTGGTTCCACCAGTTGCCAGTCTTTGTGCTAAGCTATGCTAATTGGCTGCTGGCGGCAGCTTTATATTTACCGGTCTGAGAGAGTGGTATGATCTTCTCATCTTACTCTCTGCAATAAAGTTAATAAGTATATTATTCAATATCAATCAATCAATCAAACGTTATTTATATAGCACCTTTCAAACAAGTCAAATGCAATTCAAAGTGCTATACAGACAATCGACATAAATGTAGAATGTTAAAAATGAATTTAGAGACTAATGCACACCAAAACAACCAATATAAAAGTCAATTGAATAAGGTAGCAATAAAATATGGGTATTTAAGATAATAAAAGATAAATAAAATACAAGGAAATAAAAATGACAATAAAAATACATAAATGAAAATGATGAAACGACACAAAATAAGCAGATTGTATTCAAATAATTCCATTTTAATAAAATAAAATAGAATAAAAGAGCTAATGATCAGCAATAAAATGTTAAATAAAAAAAATATAGTAAAATAAACATTATGATGATGATGATAAATACAAGAAATTTTAACAATAAAACCACAAAATTATAAAACACTACATAAAAGCCAGACTAAATAGATGTTTTTTTTAGTTGGCGGCTGGGAGCGTAAAGACTAAAAATTGGTGATTTACTATGGCAAGGATGTCGTCAGATACATCAGATACATACGTCTTCAGGTTAAAAATAGTTTTAAAAAGGGATGTAGGGATTGGGTCAAGGGAACAGTAGAGGGCTTCGGTTCTCTTACTATTCTACTGAGTGTTTCACCATCAACCAGGTCAAAACGTTCCAACTTGACATCACTCTGTACATAGGATATAGGTAAAGTGCAGTGTGCTTGTTCTGCTGGCAGATACCAGATTTAATGTTGATTATTTTCTCCTTGAAGTAGCCAGCACACTCTTCACATTTAGAACCTGGAAGCTCGATACTAGAGTTGGATGTGGGGTTTACCAGAGAGTCTTTTGTCTGGGATTGTGAATGTTGGTGTTTATCAGGTTTGAGAAATATGCTTGCCGTGATGTTCTAATGGCCTTGTTGTAATTTTTAAGTTTATTGGTGAGTATATTGTGATGTATTATTTATTTTGTTTTTCGCCATCTGAACTCAGCAATTCTGCAGTCTCTTTTTAGTTCCATGGTTTGACTATTTTTCCACGGGACAACCTTTTTTGTTATTTTCCTGGTTTTAACTGGAGCGACTGCATCAAGCACTGTTTTCATTTTATGGTTAAAAGCATGAACTAAGTCTTCACAGGATGATGGTAAGACATCATTTTTCTAACTTGCGATATGTAATGTGAGAGTTGTGGCTGCTTCACGGGTAATGCTGCTTTTTTTAACAAGACGTTCTGTGGTATTTGGCAGAGAATGATAAGAACTGTTAAAAAACCCAACGTGAAACTCCCTGGAGACTACACCATCGTATACACTGTCTTTGCCTTCAAACAAAGATAAAATTAATGTAAAACCTGTTCTCTTTCACCATTTACAAGGTTCAATTACAGAGTGTGCTCTAACATTACCATGCAAATGGAAACAGCGATTGGTGCTCAAAATCCCATGACATCAAAACCAGTAGTGCCTAAAACAAACCATCCCGTTAGAATATTGACAGATAACTTTCTTTACATATTTGTACGGTAATATTTAACCAGATGTTTGTATTTACTTCCTGCTTTTTACTACTTTACACGACAGGTAACATCACTGTCCACTCAATTAATCTCCAGGTTGTTCGCGTACTTTGTAAACAGGAAGAAGGACCATGATGCACTTGGCAGGTAGCACTATTATTACTCAACGCTTCCACCCTGCGACCAAAGTCCGCAACTGCCTGTGGCGGCCCACTTACAGTCTAATTCACATATCAGTGACTTAACAATGTCACATGCATAAGAAAACAACAAAGAAAATTGAACTTTAAAGACATTTTGGAACTATACCAACTCTAAGTGGAAAAATACATTTGAATTAATTTACCACCGGGTTACATTTACATAAGTTTCACAAGCAATATGTAAATACTAGAGACCATCTTGTGATGGGATCACACCAGCCGCAATGCCAAATTGGGTCAGGAGCGTAAAGAGAGGGGGGGTGCCAATGGCCCCTTCCAACCACTTCCTAACCCCCTACTTATGGCCCCTTGCTTGGACAACACCCATCTTCGAATTTGCTTTCATTAAATCTCAACTACACACTTGTAAAGTTTCATGACCGCGTCTTGCACGGTTGTGATGCTATCGTGGTGACAAAATCTGTCCACAGACCTGGCAAAGTACTGAAAACCGCCACTGTGGTAGTTTCCACTACAGTCGGTGTCTCCAGGACCATATTCTGCCATGATGACACACATACTCACAAGGTGAAAACAATACCAGCTAGTGATGTCCAGACCGACTCTTTTCACAGAATCGGTTCCTTTGAGCTGATACATGTGAATGTATCAAACCTTTCAAACCTTTTGAGTTTTTGCAAAATAAAGCATCATTTTCTTCGGCCATCTGAGGAGCACAGGAATGCACCATCAACCTGCCGTACCATCCGTCTCGACTCGAGTCCAATTTAATCGGTCCTTGCTCGTTCATTCAGTGCCATTCGGTCCGTGTACGCCGCTTCCTATGTTTTGAGCGACTGCACCATCATAGCAGGCAGCGTGAGCAGCACCCTACGTTAACAGCAAGTGGGGAAAAGTTGGAGATTCATAATCACTCGGTCTGTTCGACAGGCTCATCAGGGACATAGGCCTATTGGACACTAAAAAGAAGTTTATTTTGAAAGGACACTATGCATGTAACACGTCTGTCCAAAAGTAACGCAAATTGGTACCCCGTGCATCGGTCTCTGATGCTGAGGGGCACTGACCAAGTATTTGACGAGTTGGAACAGTTAGAACAGCTTTGATTATCTCAGTTTGTGATTCGAATTTGTGTCTGTGCTGTTTTTTTTTCTGTGCTCTTTTGACTTGTTTGAGTTGGGCGAGGCTTAGGTGCTCACATTTTGCTGATCACCAGTCAGGATTTAGCAATATTTGATTCAAAATCTGATGAAAGTTGGTGGTTTGTGTTGCCACGGTCAAACCGCACCCACACAGCCTCGATAAGTTTTACCTATGTCAAACTCTTAATCAAATTCAAGGATGATTTTATCATATTTAGTCATGAATATTTATTTTTATAGAGAAATAAAAAAGATGCTATATGTATGTGTGCCTCAGGGTATGTGTGCATTATGCTTGAATGTGTGTACTGAGAGTGATGGAGGACAAAGCCCAAGGAACGCTTCAGCTTCTATTTCCTGAACAGTGATGTTGTGTTTGCCAGAGGCGAGTCTGATAACCATGTACAGAATCGTAGCAAAGAGAGGTCAGGGGCCATCTTTCAAGAAAATCTCATTTCCATTTCCTGTACCTATTCGAGTTACGGCTGACGCTCTGATAGAGTGACTTCTGTTGAGTGAGCAGATGAGAATTAAGTGTCCTGCTCAAGGACACTTTGACAGGACATGTTGTTGTTAATGGACAGCAGTTCTTGTTGGGGTCGAACCGGTGACAGGATCGTCTCTTTAACCACCAGGCCAGAGGCGACTCTGATAGACATGTGGTGTTTTGGAGACAAGAGGTCAGTGGCCATCAACACAGCACACTTCCTGTCAGCCCTGCAGGGTTGCAGCTCCCCAACTGATGCCAAATGTGAAGCGATAACCCTCTCCACACCAGTCAAAATGACTGCTGCTTTAATACTATCAGGAATAGTAGTTTTACTCCCTCAGTGTATGACTGTGATGTTTTTCTTGTTGCTTTTTGTGTGAACGAACAGAACTGAATATTGTACAGTATTTCATGTTTGGCAGCAGTCACTATTTCTATTTTGTTCTGTGAAATCGCAGCACGGCCAAACCAATTACTGTGTTGCTGAATTTTATTTGATGTGGAAATCTAATTGAATGGACTCTTCAACATCAAAATAGCGGGCCAGTCTTATTGGCAAACTATTAACCCAACCCCATGCCCCAATATTTCTCGACATGCGATTGTTGGATTCTCGAGTGAGTCATTGAAATGCACGGGCATGGCTCTCCAGGAGGTATTTCATTTGCGAAGGTAAATCACTTCTTTCCTTTAATGTCTGTGGAACCGACTGAGTGGTGCCTTTGATCATCGCCACTGTGAACATGGCAAAATAGCTTCTGTAAATAAGCTGAAATGAATTTCTCGAACATCAACTTTTACCCATTAAAATGCCAAGCACTTTATCTTGCTTCATTGACAACAGTTATCATTATTAGTAATGACAAAAAAAAAATTCCCCTATCTATTCTATAACTTTAAATTTAGTCAAATGCCCTCAGGCTTTACAGAACATCTTAGTTTGTCTTGGTAGTTTTGAATTTATGTTCTTTACAACTCAGGAACTGTCATATAGAATAGAAAAAAAAAATATTCTTTGATTTTCTTGTACAAAAGGCAAAAATGTGTCTTTGGTTTGCAGGTGCAAAAACTGCTATTAAGAGTACATTAAAACAACATATCACATCCAGACAGATCTTATTAAAACACATTCACATAAAAACACAATATATGGTTAAATCAAGATCCCCCCGCCCCCATATTATATCGGTATATCAATGTATCCTCATACAAAGGTTTGATATCTTGCGAAAAGTTATTACTAATTTTTCTTGCGTTTTCCTATGAATGTCCAGTACCACGTGTCAATTTCCACTTATGTTACATTCATACAGTCTTATCAACATATAATTCTGTCTTCACAGGAAACAACTTTTAGGTTTAGGCAACAAAAATACTTATTTATGTTTAGGAAACAGTCATGGTTTAGGTTAAAATAACTACGCTTGAAATACAGTGGAAACCACTTATAATGATCAAAGTTACAGTGATCAACCGCCTATATGGATCAAAAAGCTTGGGACAGAATCATTCCTATACCAATGCTGTTTAAACAATTTGCTTATAGTACTCAAGCAGCCTGCTTATAATGTTCATTTGGGGTTTTTTCATATATGACAACATGTGGAAAGCATTTTAAAACTACATTAGACTAACATTATTGGTAAGTTTCGTTTTGTTGTTTACTTTGCTTCCTTGATACTTTGCCTCGCGGACTGCTTGCTTTCTGGCTGGATAACTGAGGCTGCCAGGCACATTGATATCATGACGGGAAAAGGAAAGTAATTTTCTCTAAATAAAAAATGAATCTGCACGGGGAAAGCACCTGTGGTTGAAGCCGCCCTCGTCAAGTGGATTGATAATGCCTGGTGCCGTCACGTAATTCTCAGATGTAAGTCGCCTTGGACAAAAGCGTCTGCTAAATTAAATTGTAGAATTGTAGAATGCCCCCAGAGTGAAACTTTTGCCGATCCTCAACCCACTCTGCAGCACACATGCAGACCAGGCAGACCTCCATGCCGCTACCGGGTGAGCAAACGAGGAGCGCCGTTCCTCGTGCTGCAGAGCCGGCCAAAAACGGCAATGCCTCACCCTCTGTGAGGGAAAAGGCAGAAGAAGCGAGCCAATAAATAACTAAGCGGTCGGTATTATTACTTTGTATTCATGTAATAAATATACAAATGTCAATTACATGGTAATCTGCATGAGAAATGATGCACAAAAGCAATGATTTGGTTATAATAATCATCTGCTTATAGTGATCAATTTGACCCGGACAGACGTGATCACTGTAAGTGGTTTCCACTGTACTTAAGTTTAGGCAACAAAAGTACTTAGTTAGGTTTAAGAAAAGATCACGGTTTTGGTTAAAATAACTACGGAATTTGCGTTACTCAAGTACTGAAGTTACGTGACAAATAAATCAACATTGACTCAAAGTTTCACACAGGATACGAACACTGGTCTCCTGGGCATAAGTCCAGAGTTTTTGGACCCACTCATCCAGCCGGACTTCCTCCATATGCGCCGTTTGTCACTCTTTATACCTCCTGGTTCATGATTACGTGATATACGAATTGATTGTGTGGGATATATTTGAATTACAGTGCATTAGTTTTTGTAGGTATGGCTACGAACGGTGTATGAGAACAGCCCGGGTATACACATGCTTATAAAGTATGGAAAGATGAATCCCTTGAAAGAATATCTTATATATCCATGTCTTCTCTCTTTCTCTCTGGTTTCTTCTGACAAAAGCTGGCAACAGTCAATTTATGAGGCAGGGAGAAACTATCTCTGCCAAACAGATACAATTAGTATTGATAAGATATATGGGCTATCTACCTGCAACAAAGGAGCTGCTATTATACACATAATGCTCTCTGCCTGTCTTTAGCCTTTTAGCAGAGACAAGCAGGAGGGAGTGGTAGAGTGTGACCTGCTGAATAACAGATAAAAACCTGGGCAATCATGGAAGGTCCACAACATTAAAACCTTTTTATAGATTTCCGCATGCTGCCATTTTCTGATGAGAGGGACATTTTCAATGGGTTGTGATTGCTAGTGTCAGAGGATCATGGCTTGTTAGATGGAGGGTTTGAGGGCCGCTGCAGAAGAAGGGAAAATGGAAGAAAAAAGAACTGATCATCACTTAATTTCTACTTGATATTCATTGTCTCTCCTTCAGTCTGTGCTGTATTTTTGTGTCTGTGTGAGCAAAGGGGTGAGGCACAGAAACCTGTTAACACTCAAAGTGTGGGTCAAATCAATAAAAGATTTCAGAAAAGTCGGACTAGAATGTTGATTTTCTGCATCAAACATCAACCCTGAGGTCCATCCGTTATCCATTATTTAAGGATGTTAGTAGATGAGAATAAGGCTTAACATATCATGCACATTTCACCACAGGCGTTATTGATATTGTAGAAATAATGAAGTTCCACTGGAGCTCAATATGCATGCAATTTGAGGTCTCATCTTTTTCAGTTAAAGGAAAAGTTCACTCGAAGAATTCTAATCATGACGCAGCGAATTTGAGAGAGATTAAAAAGAGTTATTTATTCTTATTTATGGTGCTGCACATCGATGTGACGTCACAGACTGGAGTTAATATGTTTTATTTTTTTTGTCTGTGGAAAACTGCAATGAATATTCATTAATTCATATTAATATATAAGTGAATTTAATTTACGACTACAATTTATTTGTAAAGTGTGACTGATTACCCTTACCAAAATTAAGTTTATTTAAGTGTGCTATTAGTATACTTCTTTTGAACTTAAAATAAGAGTGTATACTTTTGGTGTACTTTTTATGTACTTATCAGAGATATACTTAACAAAAGTACAATTAAGTATACTTGGCTCATACTGACAAGTACAGTTAAAAGTCTAAGTATACTTGGCTTATACTGCCAAGTTACTGTGTGTACGACATAAGTGTGACTCAAGTCCTCATCTCTGCTAAAAAGTGTGCTACAAATATATACACGTATACTTGCAGTATAAAAACTCATAAACTAGTAGTTTTAGTTTACTGAGAGTATACTTTAAAGTAACTAAAAAGTGTGCTACAAGTATATACAGAAACTAGTAAACTATCAGTATACTTATAGTCTAGTAGTAGCAGTACAAAATAAAACTTAGGTGTAAACTAGTATACTTTTATAAACTAAAAAGTGTGCCAATTTTATCCCAAGAAGTATAGTACACTTACAAGTATACTACAAGTACATTGAAATTAGTATACTTACTACATAAAGTATACTTGGGAAATGTATACTTGAACATTACTTAAGTATACGTCATAAAATACACTTGAAGTACTACTTTTTATATGTACTTTCTGGAGTGTTAGCTTCCATGTAGCCTGCAGCTATACAACCCAATACAATCTAATGCAACAAACCTGCTAAAAATTCTTGCACTGTGAATTTTTCAAATGTTATTTTTGTTGAGAGAGTATCAAAGAGGTGCTGATTCCACTCTACTGTATGTGTACTTTGAGGCTGATGTTTGTTGCACTGCATTGCTGCATTGAATCACTGTGTGTTATTGTTTTAATGTCACCTCATCCACATATCTATCAGTACAATGATAAGCTCTTTGGAGAAAAATTTGCCAAACAGCATCAAAGAAAATACTGACATCACCTATACGTCAGGGTTGCCATGTACACTCCAATGGGTCTGACATTCCCTTTAAAGGCTTGGTTTGCAAGATCAAAGGTCCTGCTCTCAGCTCCACTTGGCATTCACAGTTGCATTGTGTGAGCAGCGCCGACAGCTACAGTATAAGAAACCATGCTGGCAACATGAATCAGACTTCTATCTTTAGTCCTGTCCCCATCTATCCAAGAAAATAATGGCTCTATCCTGTTTGAGTCCACAGAGTATGCGGTAACCCCTCCTTTTACTATGTATTTACCCATTATAATTGGGTGTAGCCATCAACAATAGGGGAGAGTGGGGTGAGTTGAGCCAGTTTTGACTTGAGGCGTCTTTAAAGTGAGGGAGTGACAGCAACGCCTCCAATCAAAACATGTCCATATTATTTCAGGATGTGGTGCATCCTTAGGGATTAATGATCAATTTGGATCTAAAATAAACAGTTTCCAAAATAGGACTTTCCAAAATAAAAGTGGTCTCTTGGCTCATCTTGCCCGAATGAAGGTAAATTGAGCCTAGAGAGAGGATGAGTTGAGCCATATGCGGTACGCCTATAGTCTATCAATCATACCTGTATATCACTGAAGTGAGGTTATCAAAGAACTCCCCCACATTTTGCCTAAAGGCAGTGTCTCTTTCCGAGAGAGGTTGCTTCAGGAGTGCGGCATGACAGATGGTGACGCACACTAAAACATAAACCAATCACGTCCCAGAAAAGGTTCAAAGATGATTAGCCTATATAATCAACTTTTTCGTTTATCCTTTATTAAACCATTGCAATTTACATAACAAGTTTAAGCTATAATTTAATTCTTATTATTATAATTTTAAATGGCTCCACCTTCCCCAGGTCTTTTGGGTCAAACTACCCCATCCATAACGTTATGCTTACAGTAGCCTCATATTGTAACTTCGTAAAGCACTAAAACATGTGTGACTTTTTTTCAAACTTGTCTGTTATTGTTCAGACACAAGAATCAGGACTTCTTGAACATAAAAACATAACTTTGAAGGGCAACATTACCAATTTTGTCAATGGTTGCCTAGAAACAAGGGGTGGTTCAAATCACCCCGCTCTCCCCTAATTATATAAGAAAAAGTAATTTCTTAGAAATTACTATCTCAATTTCTAGAAAGTACATAATTAAACGTGGGCTGTTACCAGCATAAACATTGGATAACTACAATTGTAACTTGAACTGAGGGGTAATAGAGGAGGTGTTTCATAGAATTGGTAGTCTAGTTTCCTAGAAAGTAGGCAATTATATCTGAGATAATACCAACCTAAACTGGTCACAACTACACAGAACTTATTTGAGTTGATGGGTAATAGTGAATGCTTTTCCAAGTATTTCACCTGTAGCTTATTTATCAGTGGTAATTACCCAATAATGTACTACCATGTACCATGCATTTACCGGGTAAATACTTGGTAATTAGGGGACTGTAAAAGGAAGGGTTACAGAGTATGCATGCTATCTGCATATTACCACTGTGCAAATACTTCAGTATTATTTCAAAATGCAGTATCTATTTTGGAAAACAAATACCTCAACTTAATCATTTAATACTGTATGTCATAAGGAGAAATGATTGCATCCTCAAGCCCCTAATTTCTTTACAGAACCCTAATTACTTTAAAAACAAACCTCTTCAAGTGAATCATTATTGTAATGCTTATTTATAATGCTCTCTATTTTCAAAATGAATTTGTCACAATCAGTGTGATGTGTTTTTTTCCACTTTAGATATCTCAATTGGAATCTTCACATGTAATTTATCAAATGTCACAAATCAAATTGCTTCCATGTCTCCGCAATATACAACACCATGCTGTGTTTGTTTATCCCCATTCAGTGTTTAACTGTCAATAGTGAAGCTGTCAAGAAAAAGAGGGTACATATATTTAAACATGTGCCAGTCCTCTGAAACTCTTCTACCTTTCTTTAATTTTCAGAATATCATTCAGTGTTTCATACCAGACGCGGTCACTTCCACATCATGTGGCGAACCACTTCCACATTCATTATCCCCTTAAGCCTTATTGGGCCCACAGGTTATACTGGAAGTGGAAAATGTAAAAGCTGAAGATGGCAAAGCCACCGTACAGAAAAAAAAGTAATCACTCCTTCTCTCTCTCTCTCTCTCTACTGGCAGCTTCTCCCTACCTTTCTCTTATCCTCTCTCTCTCTCAACAACCCAGCCATTTTTTGCTGAGCATTATGCCAAAACCACTGAGCCCAAGCCTGTAATTCCATATGATTTCCCAGTATGCGTAATCCTCTTCTTCCCAGGCGACATTCCGGAGCACCATCCCAGGGGTGCTATAAGGAAAAGAGGCTGTAATCCAACACAGGTTCATTGAAATCCTCTGATCTGATACTTCATAAACACAAGGGGGTCTTGTTATCTTTTACAACAAGGCGCCACAATAACAAGCCCATCCCCCAGTAACTTTCTTCCCTGACGCCAAGTCGGCTCTTATCGGAGCCCACGAGGCCTGGAGAAGCTGAGGGTGCTCATCCTCAGATCCACTGGAAAGGTTCAAAGGTCAGAGAATCCCACTGGCCAAGTTCCTCTTATCACACTCTGCCTAGAGAAGGGACACTAAACTGAAGAGCACCGAGATGTAAAGCAGTCCAGTCTGGCACACTGGGGGGCGGGGGATTGGTCCGTGAGAATCCTTACCATATGTAAGCGTTGGCCAGAAAAGGCAAATGAATGACACGATAACATGCAAGGCATTTAGCATGCAATAAGAATGTCTTTCTTGCTTTTGTACCTGTACTGACTGCAATGAAAATGAATTCCCGTAGATATGCTACGCTCAGAGTTAGTGACGTAGAATAAAAAAGAGACCCCTTATGGCGGGGGAAGCGAAGGTGGATGGGTCCAACAAACACAGGACTTTCAACCAGGAGACTGGGGTTTTCTAAGCTACGTTAGTGACGTTTGTCACACGATTTTTTGTTTACGTTTGTCACATGTTTTCCGTACGTATGTTACATTGTTTTTGTAGATATTAGTTTATATACTTATTTTAAGCCCAACCATGATCTTTTTTTCCAAAAACTAAGTGGTTTTGTTGCTTAAACCTAACTGTAGAAGTCACCCCAGTTTTGTTGCGTGGCGTACAATAACACGCGAAAAGCAGCAAGCATTTTTTTTTTTTTTTTTTATGACAGGAACCACGTATAATAAACATAAACTTCAATACTTAAAATCTGATGGCCGGTGTATACAGATATACAGCTTACAATGCGTCCTAATGACTCTCGGAATGTCCTTGTAATGTCATGCTATTTATACGCCTTCCCGTGAGATCAGGTTGGGTTGGCACACTATGTTTTCCATTTAAGTTTTCCAATCTGGGAGAGTAGCCCTGATGAAATCCTTTAAACATATGCTTTATAGCCAACAATTATTATAAGGAGCTTGTGGAGGTTGCGTTTAAAAAACATTGTGTAAAGACAAACAGGGGCTATGGATTGATTTAGAGTTGATTTGTATAAACTAGGAAAGTTAACGCAATGCTAACGCGTTATAGCACATTAATTTTAACGCCACTAATTTCTTTAACGCATTAATGCAACTTACAGTTTTTAGAGTTTTAAAGCTCGAATGAAGATATCTGGCATCATATGAAACTAGAAAACCTAAGGAAACCATTGGTACCAACCATGTCATACTAGCTTGTTGCAAAGGAGGCTAAATAACACTCCAAACTTATGCTAAATGTTGGCGAGGAAAAACTGTCAGGGCCATTTTCAAAAGGGTCCCTTGACCTCTGACCTCAAAATATGTGTATGTAAATGGGTGCTATGGGTACCCACGAGTCTCCCCTTTACAGACATGCCCACTTTATGATAATAACCTGCAGTTTGGAGCAAATCATAGTCAAGTCAACACACTGACACACTGACAGCTGTTGTTGCCTGTTGGGCTGCAGTTTGCCATGTTATGATTTGAGCATATTTTTTATGCTAAATGCAGTACCTGCATTTCATTGTTTTGTGTTGTTAATTGATTTAGAAAAATAAACATATACATACATTTGCATAAAGCAAGCATATTTGCCCACTCCCATGTTGATACGAGTATTATATACTTGACAAATCTCCCTGCAAGGTACATTTTGAACAGATAAAAAATGATTTATCGTAATTAACTGTGGACAATCATGCGATTAATTGCGATTAATTATTCTAATCGATTGACAGCCTTAGTGTTGATTTATGTCATGTACCCTGCTTCACAACCAGCTGTAAGTTTTTGCTTCTTTGTTTGCTTTTTGCCCAAATACAAGTTCACCACCTAGGACAAGAGTAAACACAACAGCGCAACAGTCATGAAAGCCCTTTTCGTAATCCGCTCTGGGGACTCTATTGGAGCAGTGTCTTGCAACATCTGGCTACAGCTTAACCTTCCCCTTCAGCACCCATGAGCCCAGGGGCACACGGCACACCGTACACACACACACACACACACATACACACGCCTCTAGGGTTTCGATGCACGCTGACTACAAAGTGATTTTACACTGTGACCGCGTGCCGTGCCATGCAGTGTGTGTGCCTGATGGTACTCTGGTCTGTGTAGTGATGCCAGTAGTCACACACCAGGCCGTCAAAGGCAGTGCTGTGTGCCGCCTGATAGTCCGGCAGCCTCATATCCCCAACCTTCCCGTTCACTCCAGTCCAGGAAGCAGAACATAGCCGCTGTCAATGCACCGGTGCCCACTGGCAGCAACTCCTGAGAGATCACATAGCCAGGAGTTCAAGGGTGGAAAAATGGCAACAAACCACTGGCAATGGCTCGAACAGGTAGTTTCAATATTTATTTCATATTTCCCCTTTCACTTTTGCTAGATGGCTGTTTCAGGTTGTCATGCCACATAGCCTGAGACAGGAGTTTTATGTTTTTGCCTAGTTGTTTGTTGTGTTTCCACGTTCCGTGCTTTATTTTTTCATTCAGGTTGTGGCATCACCATCAAATAGGCTTTCCGGCACCTGAACGTTGTCAGTGACAGCTGTGTGGGGGGAAGTCTTTTTACCCTGAAAATGGAAAAGGTCTCCCTCTCATAAAAATGCCTTGGGAGAGGAGGAAAAAAAAATCACTGCGTCCTTTCTATTCATTGACCTTCTATTCATTCTCAGAAGCAGCAAAAATTGTGGACAATGACTAAAAGAAAGGGGTTTCTTTTGAACAAAATGTACCAGAATGCACATTTATATTCCACCGAGGCCCCTTGTTGCTTTTTGTGTAATGTTTTAAATAATCATAATTCCAGTCCAGAACAGCAGGCGCGGGTGAAGAATGATATAATTGGTTGTTTCATGCAGCTCGCCTCTGCCCCTTCTCACTACTAGAACATTTATTTCATCCAGTGGTGCTTTTAAATAATCAATACACCCCGCAGTCTGATGCATTTAATACACCTTGAAGAGCAAATGACACACGGTGCTTGTTTTGAGAGTTTGGATGTATGGGGAGACAGGAGAGGATACAGTAGCTGGCCTTGAGATAGCCAGGGAGACACAAGACACACAAAGACTGAAGGCAAATTAGAATTAGTTTAGAAACCACTATGCGCTAAAGAGCGAAGCCCAAACTTCTGAGATGCTAATAAAGACACAGTAGAATCATAATCACCAAGTGGAGCGTGGCCCCAGCCTGACTGCACCGAGGAGATTTGTGTTATTTTCATAGTCATTGGGATTCAGAATGCACATTGAAGCTATAACCAGGTGGGCCTCTGCCTGAGGCTGCTGCTTACAGATCTTGTGAAGTAATCATCAGGTCTCAGCAGGATATTTTGCTCCCCTCGACCCCTCACACATCACACACAATGCTGGCAGCTGATTTATGTTTTGTGCGAGAGAAATGGCACAACTGCTTAAGAAAGGCCTTCCAGAGTTTTTGCACTTCATTTATTTTATATACGGCGGCGTATTGCTGCCAAGTCAGAAAAAGAAAAAAAGGATCAGTATCACGTTATAACGGGGAAAGTTATAACAAAATGTTTTCATGTGATAAGATATTTAAATGTTATTACAACTTACAAACTCATTGTTATGACAAGGAACTTTGAAGGTATTGATTATGTTTACGGTATACACTATAATACTCTGTTATAGCTAGCTAAATATTTGATGTTAGAAAAGCCAACATACATCCTCTTGCAACAGTTTGCCACATGTCTCACGTTACTGAAGTTATACGTATTACGTTTGTCCACGGTTTAGCTCTTACATTCTTAGAGAATAGCAAAGCTGATTCACACACCTGCATGAACATATATCTATATATGAGCCCGTTTTTTAAAGACTATTTCTTTATTCTATAAAATAAACAAATAATCAGAGACAGAGGCTGGAAACTGTGGGTATTGAAAGTGACCAATCGAAGGAGCGGAAACATCATCGGTTGTCTATTCCATCCCAGCCTCCAAAGTCTCAAAAGTGAACTTGACAAACCAGTGATTGTTGAGCAGTTGTGAGCGCGTATGGAGAGTCGAGCTCACGCTAGACTCATGCTAGACATTTAAAGTTAAATGCATCAATCTGGTGCACTGAGCAAAATTAAGAGGCTAGGCTATGAAGAGCGTTGTGCTCGAGTTAACATTTTAATTAGGGATGTCGACGGTTAACCATTGATCGGTTAACCACAGAGAATATTTTTGACCGGTTACACTTGTCTGGGCTCAGCGTCGCCCCAGAAACGATTGGGATTGGTTTAAAGAAATAAACAAGCCAGATCGTTTTTTTTTTTTTCAATCACTGCAGAATGATAATGGGTGCAGCCAGACCATTCTCCATCGCTGACACAGCGTTGTGGAGATAGGTCTGGTTAATGCGAGACTAGTTATATCGTGATAAGTTTGTGTGTTGTAATAACATGAAAATATTGGTATAACTTGAAAAACATCGTGTTATTACAAACTTTTCATGTTCTAATGTGATACTGATGCTTTTTCTTTTGTGGCGTGGCGGCAGTACACTTCCGTAACTTTATCTATTGGGCAGTAACTAAAATTTTAATTCCGCCACTGCCTAAAAAAAAATGGTGCAAACTCTGGCTGTGAATGTGAGATGATAAGGAATACATTTTTGTCACTTTCAAATCTGCTTTATCTCCACCGAAGGCCACAAACACTTGCAATTTGAGCCAGTTGGGAGGAAAAAAAAAACAACTGAGACTTTTACTTTTCTTCTCTGTAAGAATATTCTGAATGCATAAGATCCTGATAAAGAGCGAAGATGTCACATTTATGAATTTCTCAAGTTGATCTTGGCACCTTCCACTTTCACATATATTTCCTCTGTTGTAAAAGAGAGAGAAAGCCTGTGTTATATCATTAATGGTGCATTTGCAATTTCCTTTAAAAGTCAGAGCCGGTGGAGTTTTTCCCAAGGGGCAATTGTTTCAATACTTCATACTGACTGGTGGGGGTAGAATAATGTGTCCTACATTGAGTAATGTCGAACCAAAACTACGAGCAAACACTTCTGCACCGAGTCATTTTTCACAGTGTGGCTTAAAAAGGTTTCATCTGGCCCTGGACAGCCTGATGTCGGCTGGAGTTTAATCGTCCCCAAGCGGGCACAGCAGGACAGAACCAACAGAGACAAATGTCTCAGTTTAGTATGATCACTGGCAGATCTGGAGCGTCTTCTGTTTGTATGAGCCAGCCTCATGTTCCTCCTCTCTCTCTCTCTCTCTCACTCTAGCTTTCCCTGCTTGGCACTGCATTATTTAGTGTACAAACTGAAGATTTATATGTAGTAAACATCGGATATTAGCCTTTGGCTTGAGGAGACCTGATGGCTGATCAATATCTCTCAACCCATTGATGGTGAGTGAAAGAAGTTATTTAAAAATGAGGCAGCAATCGACTAAAATATGGTGAGCACATTGTTACGTTCGTCTTTTCAAACTTACTAGCACCTCTCAGCTTGGATGACTAACATGATGCTAAAAGCTCTGCCTGTTTTTCTCCATTTAGCTGGTCTTTTTTCTGTCTCTTTCTCTCCTTTATGCCTCTTGGCTACAATCCGCTCATCTGCAACAAATAAACTTTGTCCCTCAATCAGACTGACCTGTGTAAGAACCCCAAAATATACTGAACTTGTGATTCAATCAAACATAAAAGCAAACTGAGCCTGGCAAAATGCTGAACAACAGCCGGCCAACTGGCTCCAGGCGGGTGGATGGATCGGTGGTGGTGGTGGTGGTGGTGGTGGAGAGAGTGGGGTTGAGTGTAGAGAGAGGGAGCATTTGGGGATTCCCTTGCCTCTGTCAGAGTGCTGCAAAGCCATCCATCAAGTCTATTTTTATGGGACTAAAGAGCTAAACCACAAGCCTGGGGGGAGGATATTAAGGGCCTGACAATGCGAGCTGAGGCAATTGATCTATTTAAAACAGTAGTGGCAAAGCGGTGGTGCGGTGCTAGATTTGTGGCGCTTTCATTTACTTCTGTGGGGGTTTTTTTCACCTCTTGATTAGATCTGGATAGCCTGTGGGTAAACACTGTCAGTAGATCCTATTTACTGCCTCTAAGGACCAGCATATGAGGGAGTACAAGGGTGTATACCTCTAATGGCTGCCCAAACTGACAACCTTGTTTGTCTGTCTTTTTTTTCTGCTTTTACAGCCCTTATTAGGCTAAGGTTACTCTCCCT